>JAQIVZ010000595.1:0-58019 GCA_034700945.1 Arrhopalites spinosus | reverse complement strand
ATTCGCAGATTTGAGGACACGGGGTGTGTGGACGACAGGAAGAGACCAGGGAGACAAGTGAAAAATAAATCCAAACTGTGTCCAAGACCCAAGCAGCATCATATGGGAAAAAATTTTGTCTTTTTTTTAAGGTACCTACTACCCTTCTCAAGCGGGAAATAAAACTAACCCAGTACACTTGAGCTAATAGCTTTGAGCAAGGAGACCTTCTCTAACATTTTAATCTAACACACAGAGAGAGAGATGACAGCCTGCATGAGATCACAGTCCTCAAAACTCCTGTACTACACACACACACAAATAAATTCTATGGCTTTCATATCATTCAAACTACATTTCATGCTACAGTGATGCTATTTCTCATGTAGTTTATTTTTTTACTTTTAATTTTTAAATAAATAACTGCATTCATTCACAAAAACTTAAACTCCCCCTCCCCTCCTCCTCCCCACAAAAATTCCCTCTCTCTGTCTCTGTCTCTACTTCAACTTCACCGCCTACTTGAACCAAACCATGAAGGTTTCTATTTTGTATGAGTTATTTTAATAGGCTTTTAATTTATGAGTCTTTTTCTCTGTCAAATAATTTAGAGGAAAAAAAAGAACAAGGACATTTTGTTCTACGTGTATTTATTTTTAATAAATTTTTGTAAAACAAAGTCTTTGTTATAATATATAAAATAAGGAAATTTTTTTTATAAAAATAAATTATTATTGTACTCCAATAATCTACAAAAGAAAAGGGAGGGAAGGTCAATAGACTGAGGAAGGGTCAATAGACTGAGACTAGAAAAAAAGACTTGAGAAAAATGGAGTTTTTTGTGTGTGTCGTTGAAAATAGAGGACAAAAATGAAATTTATATGGTCTCTCTCTTTCTCTCTTGTACTTTACAATGATGTCATAATACTTGACATAAGAAATAAGAGCAAGAAGGAAAAAAAAGGACAAGTAGATTCTACTTGTGAAATATAAACTGTGCAGACTGTAGACATTCAAGGAAAAATAGAGAAAGAGAGAGGCTGACAGATTGACCTTTTCCTTGTGCTCTGAAATAAACTGGCATTTAGCTGAAATATCGTGGAGACACATGTGTGTACGGTCTATAAGGATGGGAAATGGGTTTATGTGTATGAAAAAAAAAGTTCTAGGCTGATGGATGAGAGTGTTAGTAGCCTTGTATGATTTAGTTGGAACAAACAGAGTACAAGCCTTTTTAACATGGACTGTGTGTTGTATATCCAGCTAACTATAAAGTCCGTAGCCGTATGTGGAGAGAGAGAGAGAGAGAGAGAGAGTTTACTAACAAGAGGCTTCTTCCTTACATCCTTTATTCATGAGTGAGTGTCCCAACACCAGTCCCAGTCCCAAAAAACTACAAGGCAAAAAGTGAACATGTGTAAACTCTACTCTACTCCTCTTAACAGTACAGTCTATACTCTTCTCAGACAAATGACCTTCGCATTAATTCAGATAAGCTTCTACACACACACAAGAACCTTCCAAGCCTTCATTCATATTCTAAAATCTTCTCTCTCTCTCCTTGGAAAATATCAACATTTTTTTGAAATATTTGTCAAATGACAAAATTATATTTAAAATTAAATTTTGGTCAATTTTTATTATTTTATGTAATTCTCTGTGTACTTACATAAGTAGTACTTGTACTTGATAGGTATGGGAGAAAATAATGAAAGAGATACTGAGAAAATGGAGAGAAGGGAGAGGTTTGAATGAAAATGTGAATAATTTAGTATGTGGAGAGTGTAGAGAGAAACATGGAGTTTAATTAGAATATTAGAGACTTGCCAAATGAGAGAAAATAGAGATATGAGAGAGACTTCCCAAAGAAGTAGTTCATTGTCATGTTAATTATTGTAATAATTGTCTTGTTTTCCAGCATCTCAAGAGTTTCCTTTTGAGACACGCAGAGAGAAAATTTGTGGGAGATGAATGTGACTGTGACGTCAATGGAATCCCCCTCTCCCTCCTTTTCCTGGAGAGAATTTAATTTTGAGTCTGACAGTCGACTCGAGACGACAATGACGAGGACAGGAGTCAAGAGAGAGAGTCAGATAAGTTATTTTAATACATATTACTCATATATATACATTCATTGACTTGTTTCTCATTCAAAATATATTTTCTCAATTGCTTTCCTCCCTCTCTCTCTTTCTTTAGCACCCTACAAAATATTTCACTTTCCAAAACAGTCAAAAAATTATTGGAGAAATGACAAGTTGATTCTAGGAAAACAAACACAAAAAAAAATATTTAAAATAAATTAGTCTACAATAAGTTTAATACATTCACATTAACGTCCTCCCCAGCCCTTTCCCATTTTCCTTTTTTATTCTTATGAGGAGGAGGGAGTTAACGGAGGAATGGAGAGACGGAGAGAAAATTTTAAACAAAAAGAGAGAGGAGGGTATTTTCATGTATGTACATGTACATAACTAGGGCTGGATGAAGAATATCCAAAATTTTAATCACGTCTCTCCAGTATAGTGTGGAATATAATAGATATTAGTAGTAGTGGAGAGTGGGATATCTGTACTCTGACTGAGGTTGAATGTACCGTAAATAGTAATGTGGAACAACATGGTTGGCTCAAAAGTTTGTCATTGCCATTATATGCCATTGCCTTGTAAAACTCACAGTGTAGACTCACAGATAGGGAAAAAGAGTGTGGTACGGGGTCTATATGAATGAGAGAGAGAGATGTATAGAGGATATAAAATAATATATAGTCTAATTCTCATCTCGACTCTCGATCCTTTTTTTTCCTCCATTTTTGTACACAGAGAGAGAGAGAGAGAGAACATTGGGGTCTGTATTTGTGTTTGTGTGGACTCATTGATAGAGAATGTTAAAGTAAAAATTGTATGATATTTCCAGACCAACCCATGGGTTACTCACTCACTCTCTCTCTCTGTTCCTTTACTTTACTTGATATCTCATATTGGGATAGAGGATAGATAGATCATGGCCGTTTTGGTCCCTCCAATCCTATGGAAAAAACATATCAATTGAATAAACCATATTATTCCTCTTCTTTTACACACACACACACAAACCAAAATTCTCTCTCAGACGAGTCTCTCTATCTTTGTCTGTAAATATATTGTATATATATTATTTTAAATATAGTCTTCATTTTTTTCTATGTCATTTTTACTAACGGCCTCAGTCATTCCTCTACGATTGTACGAACAAGGACAATTTTTTCCTCTTTGGGTGTCAAGTGAAATTTGTAAAAAAAATAATTTT
This sequence comes from Arrhopalites spinosus, assembly GCA_034700945.1. Lineage (NCBI taxonomy): Eukaryota > Metazoa > Arthropoda > Collembola > Symphypleona > Arrhopalitidae > Arrhopalites > Arrhopalites spinosus. The sequence goes on along the minus strand of JAQIVZ010000595.1, from coordinate 54,752 downwards.
GAAACAAATTACAAAATACATATATTCAAAAGTGTACATTTTTATATATATAAAATGTTGTGTTATGTGTAGAAATCACAATGTTTTTGGAGAGTCACGGAGAGTGGATAGTGTCAAATTATAAATGTAGAAAAAAAATAATATGGTGAAACCACAATCAAAGCCACAAAATAAAGTCAGTTTTACAGGAAATTTACAAGGAAATTATATAACGCCATAAGAGTTTTTCTATATTGAAACTATTCAAAGATAATCAGGACAAGGAAAATACAATTTTTTAAATTGAGAGACATTTCATATAATGAGAATGAATGTCAGAACTTCTTTTTGTGTTTGAAAAAAATTTACAGTGTCTATTTGTAGGTTTGTAATATTTAAAAGAAAAAGTGTAAAAATTAAATTCTTTTCAAATTTTGTTTTATCTTTTTTGCACAAGTGTTTACAGTGTTATGTGAGTTTATGAAAAGAGAAGATTGGGTATGACACCATTTTTTTTAATCTAGTAATAAAAAAAAGAAAAAAATAGTCTATAAAATACTCTCGTTTCACCTTACCACAATCCTTGTGTGCGTCTGTCTCTTGCCAAATATAGAGAAAGGTTGAGACTGACAGAGAGATGGTGTGATATTGTGAACATGAGGAGACCACAGAGACAGAGACAGAGAGAGAGAGAGAGAGAGAGAGAGAGAGACACACACAGGTAAATCAATATTTATCAGCTGGTTTACACTTGAATGCTCTTCCTGTTTGTGTCCTCCTTCTCCTTTTTGATTTTCCTATTTATTTCTCTGTGGCCCTTTCCTCTGTCAATACATTCCCCATCATCATCATCTCGAGGAGAGTAGAAATAGAAGCCAATGAAAACTCTCTCATTTGTTTTCCCCTCTCTCTCTCTGACTCTTTCGAAAAGACTTTACACTCAAAATGTTTTGGGTCTCTTGGGGAGGAACAAGGTGAACGAGATGATGAAAGGTGATAAGGGTTTTCCAAATTAAATTGTTTTTCAAACACACCCAAAATCTCTACTACCCTCTTCTTCCTCTTTCTCTACAACTTTAAAACTTTGTCTACCATTTTCATTTCCGTCTCCCTCCCCGTATCCCCTTCTAATGTTCATGTCATTCATAAAAAAAAGTTTAACTTTTGATTGTGAATTTTTTTTTACAATTCACAAAATAAGTTTGTTTACCATTTTTATGGAGAATTCAATGATATTTTATTTTGAAAAAAAGAAGAGTAAATCTTTATTTAAATATGTTTAAATATGAAAAGGTACTGGAACTTAAGTTCAAGCTAATTTTTTGGTTCACAGAATTTTATCCCCATTTTCATTTTATTCAATCAAAAACTTTCTCTCTATTTTTTTCCTGTACTCACACTCGTAGAAAAGGGTTGAGTGGTGGAATCCTTCAACTTTTTTTTTGTTCTGTATTTCTAGTTCTACCCTCTCTCACTTTCTATCTTACCCGCTTTTTTTTCATTGTGATGGAGACAGAAAAAGTTTTTCAAATTTTTTCTCCTTCCTGCTCCAAAAAAGAGAAGGGTACAAGTTTTTTAACCACGGGGATGGAGGACATGAGTCTCTTTGATATTTATGAGAAGAAGATCGTCAAATTAAACAATTTTTACTTTTTGGAGGACCCACCTCAACTGAAAATTGCCAACTTGCCACACACACAAAAAGAAACTTTGATGAGATCTCAGACTTTTTTTTCTCAAAGAAAGGGCTTCTTTTTTATACAAAAGTTTTTAAATTCAACCCACTTGCTCTGCATTGTGTCTTTATTCAAATGTACGTACGGGGAATATTTTTTTAAAGAGAGAATCATTAGCTCTTTATCATTATCATGATGGCATTTTTTGAAATAGGCACCTATGAAAATATTTCTACACAATTAATCCATAGATTGGCCTACATCACACGATTATTAAAATTTTTTGGAATTATTTAGAGTAATTTTTAATATTTCTTTTGATAATTATAAATTAAGGAGAAATATTTTGAGAGAGAGAGAAGAGAAGATTTTTTTTTGAAAAAAGACAAAAAAATATTTTACAAGTAATCACAAAAAATGATCTTGTAATACAAGACAGAGGAGGAGAGTAAAGATGGTTAGAGAATGGAAATGAGAAAGATGAAAAAGAAAAGAAGAACATCTCTAATTTCATTGCTCTATCTCTACTCTGGATTTCATAGACTAGACAAAAGAAAAAGATGGAGAGAGAGAGAATTTGAGTTGGGAAGGAAATAAATCCCTTTTATATATTTCATTCCGCTTAAGCTACTTCATTCTTCTATTCTATTCCATTTCTTTTTTCCCCCCAAATTTTCTCCAGGATTAAACAGACAGACACACAACCTTCCTTCTTTGGTTTTTCTTGAGAATATATTTTATATAACCGATTATTTTAGCTTTTTTCTTCCTTCTCCCTTAAAAAAATCATATATCCAAAGAGGCCAACCATTTTTTTCCTATTCACAAAAAAAAATTTCATTTTTCCCCTTGATTCTTATTTCCCTCCTCCATTTTCCATTCCTAGAAAAAAAAATGATGGAAATATTCACCCTATAAAATATACAAGAGAAAGAGGAAGGGGAGTTAACATTAAAAAACTAAATTTTTTCTTTACACAATTTCCGCTTACAAAGAACATAATAATAAGGTCACAATTTTTTTTTTTGCAAAAAAAATTGTATACATTGTCCAAAAAGAAGTTTCTCCATTACAAATTTTCTTGACTATCCCACAATACATAAATAGACAGACACACAGACAGCTACATAGAATATAAAAGGGATAGATGTAGAAAAAAGGAGGGAGAAGAAGAAGAAAAAAAAGCTTGGAGGAGAATTTAACATGGAAAATGGATTAGATTTTAAATTTTCAATGAAGTTGAGCAAAGGATCCTTGTGAGTTGGAAAAGAAGAAGAAAATTCAATTTGTTTCACCCTTAGGTTGACTACATGTACAATTCTTGTATTATTTATATTCTCCACACAAAAAAAAACCATCTTACATTCTTCAAATCTATACATACACTAAAATACATGCAATATATAGGGAGACATGGCGGAAAAAAAATAGTTGCATAAAAATACATTGCAACTAACGCAAAATGTATATGAGTGTACACCAAAATGTGGATACAATTTCCAGGCAAATATAATAAGATTTATAATAATAGAATATAATATAATAGAAATATAATAAGACAAGAAATGCTTGTGGCTACCCTTCAGCCATTGTCATTGTATCCATGAGCATTATTATAAAGGCAAGAAAAAAAGAGCTTTTGCACTCCATTTCTTGTCTCCTCCATCCAAGACACACACACACACGCACATTGAATTTTATTCGAAAAAATAGACTTGAATTTCAATTGTGCCTCAATTCTAATGCCAAGACTGAAGCTGGAGCTGAGGCTGGCCCAGATTTAAAAAAGTATGGCCCAACTTGAGTCTCCCTTTTCCTATTGCCTATTGTGGACCCTTACACACATACACAGAGAGAGAGAGAGAGCAAGAAGCAAAAGAGGAGAATGAGGCATTGTGTCTTGAAAATCTTTTTCCTATTTCCTCTTTTTTTTCTCTCTCAATGTGTGTAGGGCTCAGCTGTACTATCAATACATGACAATTCTCCATGTATAAGCAGCTGCAAGCTTGGACTATTTATAAGTATAAATGCTCGCACATGCATCATCGAATTCTCTCTCTCTCTCTGTATGAGTAATATTGCTATGAGTGTGAGTGTGTCTACATATTGGAGAGAGAGAGATGTAGACCCTCGTTGGAAATTCGAATGGAGAGTTGGGTGCCCCTCACAATCCCAATTGAACAAGTTGGGCACCATTCCATTCACGTTCGACCATAGTGATCATTGCTCCTTCCTGCCTCCAACTCTCAGCTTCTTTTTCCTTACTCCCCATGCTCTTTAGTTGGAAGGACATGGCAGAGTCTATGCTTCTCACTGTGTGTGTGTGTGGCAGGAATAGGGAATAACTTTGGTCGTTCTTGCACATTGCACTAATGACAATCATCCGCATCCCGTCATCCACTCTCTACATTTTTTTTCAACCCTCTGCCTTAACTTTGACTCTCACTCAAAGTCTCTCCTGAGAGAGAGAGAGAGAGAAAAGGGGAGAAAATGGATCATGATTCGAGGCAAGAGAGAAGAGAAAAAAAATATTTTCTTTCATTCTTTCCGAATCATCATGTCCATGAAAATATCACTAGTCCCAACCAACAAACGAGAGAAAATTTATTTATTCCACAATTCTTTTCTCAACACATCAACATGCATCATTTTCCTTTCTCTCTCTCTCTCTCTGTATTCTATTTCACTAGCAAAAAAAAAGTTTTTCAACAATTTTTTTTCTTAGTAAATTTCTCAACAAGACAGAGAGAGAAGAATAAAAAGTTGGAGAAAATAAGGAGACTCGCGCAAGGGGAACACAAGAAAAATGTAAAGAGGAAGAAAAAAAGCGTCGTCGTCGTTGATTGGACTAGTAAAAAAAGGAGAAGGAGAAGTCTACAGCCCCAACTCATAATTATTGCAAAGGTTTCTTCTCTCTCTCTCTCTAACATATTTTTACAAAGGTCTTTCGTGTTTGGACTATTCCTTCTATATCAAAGTTAGACTATATACTTTGTAAATTATAGAGAGAGGGGGGATACACTCCTTTACTTCTACTGTACTGTACTCTGTGTGTGTAGTAAGGAGAGTGCCACATGCGTCTGCTGGCCGCTCTATTTCCATTGGTCCTTCCTTCTTCGACCTTTACGTCACTCCACAACATGAAAAAAAGGGGCTGAGTCTTAACACTAGTCTTATATGCAACTCTCCTATTATACATGCTGTACACCCCTCTCTCTCTGTCCCTAATAATACACAACTTTTTAAGCAAAGTTTCTCTCTTTGACTTTTTTTAGCTGGTTGATGACCCCTCAACTTACAACTCATCCCTTGATTTATTTTTTTTAAACTTTTTAATTTTCATTTTATGGCACATTTCAGTCTCGAGTTTTTTTTACCTACAAAAATTCCAATCACAAGTGAGTCTGTGTCTTTGGCATCATTTTATCTGTCAATTTTTTTCTTCTCTTCAGACACAGGAAAGTGGGAGTAGTTCAAGTCTGTGATTTTTTCAGACGTCTCTTTCCTCCTCAGTTCCATGAAACCTTTTTACGTGGGTATTCCCATAGCATTTTTCAAGTTGCTAGAGAAAAAAATATTTTTTTTTGCCTCGAGTCTCTACCGGGGGTGATGAGAGAGAGAGAGAGAGAAAAGGAGGATAGTGATGGAACTGTCGTCGACCGGATTAAATTGATCTTTGACATTTACATTCAAGAGTGAAAATGTCTCTCTAGATTCCTTGCGTCGATTTCCACTTTCCTTTTTCTCTCTCTCTCTCTAAAAAGAAGAACAAGGGAAAGAGAGTAGAAAGCCATGAGAGTTGGTTACTTTCTTTTTCTCTTTTATATTTTTTCGTTTTCTCTCTCTCTCTCTCTCTCTCTTTTGTCCCTAAATCGTTACTTACATTCGCCGCTTTAGCTGTTGGGACTGGGATTGAGGGCTTAGTCCTTAGTAATAATTATTGGTTTATCGATTTTCCCTTTCTCTTTCTTGTTCCAACTCCAACTCTCCAACTTGCACTAAAAATCAAGTTTAATCTTCTCCACAAGAAAAGAACAATTAGTTCCCCTTCTTTCTCTTCTACTTTCTGTTTTTTTTCTTATCCAATTTTTTACCACTTTTTTCTTTCATTTACACTAGCCCAAAGTCCAAAATCTATTTTTGACTAGTGGAAAAAGGTCAACTTTTTTTTCCTTGAAAAAAAATCCTATAAATTACTAAAAATTAAAGTTGATTTTCATGAGGTTTTAAAAACTTTAGTAATTTAATTATTGGAGAGAGTTTTCAAAGTTGAAAGAAAAATTTATTTAAAAAACAATTAAAAGAGTTTTATTACCCACAACTCTCTTAGATAACAGTCATTTTCTTTTTTGTGATAAGTTTTAGTAATAAATGTGAAATAATAGTCAATATAATCTCCTCATTTGTTTTATGAGCAAGGAAAATGTTCTTTTTTTTGTCACGTCTAGTCCTTTTTCTCTGTGTGAGTATCATGGCGGAGGAAAGTGAAAGATGAAAAAAAAAACTTTTTTTTGGGTGGTGATATGAAGGAGATAGTAAACGATTGTCATTTGATGCTCAGTTGAGCTTCTCATCATGATGGTGGGCTCATGTTTCACAAGCCGCCGATTCTCTCTCTCTCTTTTTATTCAAGACGATCATGGGCCATACAACATTTTCATGGGGAGATATAATATTGTTCTATAGGGAAGCTGTACAATAGACAATCTCTTTACTTATCTTCAACATCCCTTTTTTTTACTCTCCCTGTACAAAGTACAGAGTGAGAAATTTCTCACTCTCAAAAAACTCTTCCCTCTCTCTCTCTCTCGCTCTCTCTTTATTGCCTTGAGGTGACGGAAACGCCTTTTCCGTCGCTCTAGGATTTTCTCCAAGCGTGATGGAAACCCCACATAAAATAATTTTCTACTTTCTCCATCTTATCACTCACCCAAAATATTTTCAACTCAGTCAGTCTCCCCCACATCTCCCTTCCAGTCTAATTGTTCTCTGGACTCAGGGAGGGAAAAATAGAATATGTTTTAAATTTTAATAGATTTATTTTCTATTTTCTCAAAGATAAAAATTTCTAGACTAGAACTTTTATCTCTTCTATTTTGAAAAGGGAAAGTTTTCAATACAGAGAAATTTCAATACAAAAGTCATTTTCAATTTTACATATGCTAGTTCAAAAATGAAGAGTCAGCCATTTATTTTAGAGAGAAAGTTTGCATGTACAAAAAAAATTGAATTTACAATCTGAATATAAATTCCAATTTATTCCCATCAAATTGAAATAACTCTACTGTACAACACAACAAATCTATTAGAATTCGTCTATAGTCAATTTATAAAAAAAAAGTTTTTTCTTTTCAAAATCTTCTTAACAATTCAATCATTTTGAGAGATTCTTTTCAAAAAATAAAAATAGAGGGAAATTTTAAAATGGTATTCTATATTTACGAGTATAAAATAAAATGTGTTTTTTTGAAACAAAATTTTTGTTTTAAATTTTACATTTTATTTTACTTTCTCTCAAAATAAAAAAATAGAGACAACTTTTATTGACATAAATACAAATAAAGAATCTCCCCCCTCTCTCTTGCTCAATTTGTTTGCGTTTTATATGATCTCTCGACTTTTATTTCACAAGAATTTTGAGCCGGAGGAAGAAGATGAGAAATTGGGTAAAAAAGTTTTTGAGATTGACATAACATTTGTAATTGTTGGCTTTGGCTTTACAATCGAAAAAAAATGTTTTTAAGATGAATCTTAAGACTTTTTTTCTTGCTTAGCCAGAAGGCAAGCAAGAAGAGAGAAAGGAAAGAAAAAGTATGAGACCAGTCATGTAAGAAAAGGGGGAAAAAGGGCAAAAAGTCAATAGAAATTTTCTCCATGTAATTCCTTCTAAAATCTGTCATGCGCACTCCACAATATAATCTCATCTTCATCTTGAAAAAGAGAGAGACAAAAAATAAAAAGAGGAATCTTACTAAAAAAAATTTTAAAACAATTCTCTCTAAAAAATTGAGTGGATGCCTCTAAGAAAAAACTAAAAAGTTTGGTGGAGTGAAAGTTTGACGACGAAAAAAAATTTAACTACCAAATTTGTCAGTAATGAGCAAACATTATTCAAATTATTTTTATTAATTTTATATACCTTTCTCCTCCTCAACACTTTCTCCCCTTTCTTTTTTTCACGAGTTAAGGTCAATACAAATGTAACTACAAGAAAAAGAAGAAGAAAGAGAAGAGAAGAAGAAAAAAAAATCCATTTATCATCCTTCAGTCTATAGTAATAGCCCTGACTTGTCTCTTTTGTCTTTTCTGTTTCTCCTTAAACCCAATGATTGCCTTTCACTTGGTCCCCCTTACTTGGGGGTATCCAACCTTTCCATTTTGCCTGGCAATGGAATCTTTCCTTACCCATTTGAGAGTCTCTAAAGGCATAAAACTATTTTTTTTTGAACATTTCGATTTCTCTCGATTTGGCATGCTGCTAACATCTCCATGGATTTGCCTATCCACAAAATTCTCAAGTGTGTGTATACATCTCTTTCCATCTTCCCTATAAATTTGCATATATACTCGGTCCAACTAGGTAAACGAGGAGGAGGGGGAGGAGGAGACGTTCGTCTTTTTTCGGTTCCTTCTCATCCTCATTTATTTTCATTTTATTTGATGGGCTTCATTTGTTACTCCCAGACATGCCCCCACTCTCTCTCTCTTGTTTTTCTTATTCGTTCTATAAGGAATATAGACAAATTTGTATGTATTTACCAAAAAAAAACTCTCTCTCTCTCTCTTTTGTACACTATTAGCATCATATCAAACCAATTTTTCCACTTATTTCTTCTCTAGAAATTATATCCTCTAGAAAAAAAACTACAAATTTTACATGTCTCTCCCCCAACTTTTTTCAGTCCTCTTTCTCCAGGATGGAAATTCAAAATGGTTAAATTCATTTCCTATCCTCTCTCTCTCTCTCTCTCTCTCGTGATCCATTATGCATGGAGATAAACTTTAGCTGAAAAGAAAATATAGACAAAAGAGAGAGAGAGAGAGACATTTCACTTGTACCTTGGAAATATCTTTGAAATTTAATCATCACATTTTCTTTTCCTTATTCCATTAAATTCTTGAGCCTTTTTTTTATATTCTTCTCTCTCCTCTTTCTCCAAAGTTTGTCTACATGTTAACTATTATGTATGTATATGTACAATAGTTTACAGTAGACACATGCCTCATGGATGTGTGTACTCATCAATACACATCCATTTCCCTCTCAAAGATATTTAGTCAAACTTACATCTATTTTATACAAGAGAGAGAGAGAGTGGGATGACTTGAAAAGTTTTTGGAATTTGTCAAGGGAATTTATTTTAAGAGAAAGTAAGAAAGAACAAAAAAAATCATAATCTTAGTCTCATCTCATCCTATACATTGTCTCCACTTAGAACACACACACACAGAGTCAGTCAACCGACCAAGATTAGTATTAAAAAGAGAAAAATTTTTTTGGTTCTTTTTTCTAATACATATTATATTATCATCTTTCTCTATTTTTTAAATAAAAAGAGAGAAAGCTTCAAAAATCAATTAAGAATGAAAGGCTCGAAAAGAAAAGATGAGAGAAATGAGGGTCTCCCTCTTCTTCTTCTTCTTTTTATACAAGAGAATTTTCTTTTGAGTATAATAAAAGCTTTGCTTTCTCTCTCTCTCCTCAAAAAGCTGTTTTGTTTCGCTCTACAAACAATGACTCGGTTGACAATCAATAATTTTCGCCAGTCTCTCTCTCTCTCTCCTCTCACTTCACTTTCACTTGTATGGGACATACACACACACACATGAATAATAGTCAAGACAAAGCATAGCCATTTTCAATGGATGCTTTCTCTCTTTTGTAGAGGAGAGAAAACTGAAAACTGTGTGCTAAAGAGAGAGAGAGATTTCCATAGAGAGAGAGACAGCCGGATATTATTATTATCTGCAAAGTATATGGAGAGAGACAGATAGGTACATTGGGAGAAACTCTCGTAACACATCATGGTGACTGAGCCAAGAGATGAAGATTTCTCATTTGCTTACGCCACGCAACGCACTCTCTCCCTCTCTGTCTCTCTGTGTCTCTCTGTGTGTGTGCCTCATCTTTCCTGCCCCGCATGGTGGAATATTCTTGCATACTCCATTCTCTCTCATATCACACACACAGACATAACATTTGCAGAAAGAAAGAAAAGCCGACTATCGATTTCAATTAATCCCGTGAAAGTTTCTCTCTTTCTATTTTGCCGTCAGTCGAGTCTCTCTCTCTCTCATATTCCCATAGCCATGGAAAGACATAATCCACTCCTCTCTCTCTCTCTCTTCTTCTTCCGCTACATGCCTTCAAATGAAAATGACTCCGTTTTTACTTCCTTTAACTCTTCTCTCGGGGAAGGAGACCATATGGGCATGGATACTTTGTACTAGCTTGAATAGTATTTAATGTGGAGAGAAAAGAGAAAGATCTCTCTCTCTCTCTCTTTCTTTTTTCCCTCTCCATTTTATATTTCATCTTCTTTTTTCCTACTAAATGTCCTGACTTTGATCCAAAGCTCTATTTTCTCTTTTCGATCACCCAGACCCATCATGAGGGGAGAATGTATCTCTCTCTAGTTGATTGTGTATTCACTCCATACACTTTCATTACATTTTACTATTATTAATTTCTCTTTATCCTCCCCATGTTTCAAGATAAAAAAAAACCAGAAGAAAAATATCTTTTCAATCTTTTCTCTCATTCACTTTCTCTCTCTCTCTCTCTTCTAAGGAAACTTAGAAAAAGGAAATGAAAATTGTGGAGAAAGTACCAAAATTGGGATAGTTTTTTTTCTTCTTTTCAAGGACAAGAGTCTCTCTCTCTCTTGAAATGGATTCAATGCTTTTGCTCCATTTTTTTTATTCCAGCAAATTTTCAAGTGTCCCATTCCATCCCTATTGGTTGATATCTCTAAATTTATTTTTTTTGCACACGCTCCACACTCAAAAATTCGCAGACAAAAAAAAGTTAAATATTTTTCACTTTTCTTGTGCTTTCACTGAATTTTTTTTTCAATTTCAAGGACCACGTTATGGTTTTTGATTGAATTTTTCCTCCTCCTTCTCCTTCAACTTTTCATAAATGAGAAGAGAAAGTATTTGAGAGAGTCAAAAAAAAGGGAAAGTGTAGTGTAAAGTCTAGAGGTTAAACTAATTGGTTGTTAATTGGGATGAGATGATGAGAAAAGAAAATGTTTGTTGATGATGATGATGAGAGAAAGGGAAAAGATAAATAAGTTGAGCTCATTCAACAAATTGTACTAAAATGAGAATTAAAGGGAGGCAATCGAGCAGTGAAATGGAATGTTTGTCTTCCCCTTTCTTACTTTCTCCATGTGGTCTATACTCTCATTATCTCCTTCACTTTAAAACTGTAAACAGTGTAAAATGTCTTTGTTAAACAAAAATACCACTTTGCTATACCATTTCTTCCTTAATGTAAAAAACAAGGGGGTGGAGTTTAAATTTAGGAAATTTAATTTACAAAATGGATTCTTTTAATTAAAATTTTCTTTATTCTAAATTAAAATGATTAACAAAAACAAATATTAAAATGATTTCTCTAAACAAATAAATTCTACAAGATGAGACTACAAATAAATCAAAGAGAGAAAAAGCTTTCAATGTTAATGCACCAGAATTGAAAAAAAAGACTTGACTATACCAAAAGAGAGAGAGAGAGAGAGAGAGATCTACTCCCTACTTGAGTTGAAGACACAAACGGAGGGGGGCAACCAGCAGGCTTTCCTTTTTTTATCTCCTAAGCCTCATTCTCTCTCTCTCTCTCTCTCTCTCTCTCTCTCTCTATTTATTTTGTGTTGAATCAACAAACAAAAAAAACCAATTTTCATGACATGTACATACATGTCAAGTTTAAGGTCATTAGTCACTACTTAATTTTTATTTTGATACTTTCCAACCCAAAAAAAAAATGTTAGACTAATTTATATAAACAAAATTAACCAAAAAAAAAGGGGAGACCACACTACAGATTACTGATAGAACCACATCTGGAGAGAGAGAGAGTTGATTCAAAAGAAATAAATTGGAAGAAAGAGATGGAGGGAGAGGGGGAATAGGAGCACGAGTTAATTCAAAGGATGAAGATGAGACACCATGGGATAATGAGATGGGCTTTTGTGAGCATGAAAATGAAGGTAAAAAGACAAAAGAAGAGATGCTCTTGTTTCTTTAACCAGAAGGAGATTGAAGGATACAAAGGATTTCCTCTTGTGTCTCTCCATTTCATTGATCTCCCTCCCTCTCTCTCTCCATGTAAGTCTTGGGGTCTTAGAGATAGGGTCAGTCTCTCTCTCTCTATAGGTACAAGGAGAATGATTGTCAAGAGAGAGTCGAGAGAAAGGCAATTGAGAGTGAGAATTGAGACGGAGGCAGGAGAAAGACAGAACAATTAATTCCTTCACCAACTTGGCTTTAGTTTTGGCTTTAGCTCTTGCCTGAGGAACCAGATTGTGTAAAAGTGTACACATAGTGAATGTACAACTCTCTCTCTCTCTCTCTCATCCGCCTGTCTTGTCTTGTCTATTTACTAGATACATTGTGTACAGTACTTGTATGTGTACACTGTACATGGATTTGAGACTAAAGGGGCCATGGCGGAAGAGGGGAGAAGGTCTCAATTATTTTATTTTATACATACAATTTGTATAGTAACTAACCCACATCCCAATTCCAACCCTCCCCCTCAAACCGTCACACAAAAAAGAGGAGGGGGGCTACCTATTAGCAAAGACGGATATGTCATTGTCATCCTGTCCAAGAATGAAACTTGTGTGATCCCCCATTTGAGGGGGGAAATCTCAAAGCCCGAGATATGGATAAATGATCTTCTAGTCAATCAAAATCAAATCCCCCTCCCATACAATTTCTCTCTCTTTTCATTATTTCAATAAGCCACTCAAAATTGAATATTGAGTCAATTTTGGTTGTCAAGTTATATTTATTTTTTAAATTAATTTATATTTTATAATTTGTTTTTTTATGACACATGAAAATATTGTAGAAAATATGAAGCGAGAAAGTTTTATTTGAAATGAGAGACTTTCTCCTCTCGAGAAAGTATTTTTTCTTTATTTTGGAAGAAAAAGGAGACATTTATTGAAATAATTGGGAGATTCTTATGCTCAAAAAAAGTTAGTTAGAGTAACAACAAACTTGTCAGTTGGATTGAACACAGCAGAGGGACATTGACATGATCACGTGACACTGCGCACTTGACTCTCAAGACTTTTTCCGGACAATTTTTTTCTCTCTCTCTTTTTCTTGTGTCTTGGTTGAGTCTTGAGACACTCACAAGAGACAAGCCGTATCCTGAAATTAACTGCCAAGTTTTCCATCTCTCTCTCTCTCCCATCCTTTTTCCTTGTGTGTCTCAAAGATGAGACGTACATGAGTTTGAAGACCATAAAACTTTAATGATTTTCCGGCCTCTATTATTATCTTGTCTATGGACACTCAGACATTGTAGACGGAAAGGCAAGTACTTGATGTCAATACGTTAGTTGTCTAGTGCATACGGTGAAAGCACAAGAATAGACTTTTCAAGTGACAACTTGTTTAGAAATCTCCCCTTTTGTTTTACAAATACACAACCAAAGTTACAAGAAAAGGGGAAATGAGAAAAGGCACTTAAGGCCAAAAAAGGAGACTATAAATATAGACCCTCTCTCTCCTCTTGTGTATAAGAAGGGAGTGACTCGATTTACATTAAAAGTGTAGGAATTAAACTGTTGGAAGATGAGGATGAGAAATGAGCATCTCTCGAGTCTCTTGGGAGATTAGATTCTCTTGTTGTCATCCCTTGTCAATTGTGTCCATGTTACAGCCCCACCATTTTCTACATATGTATATCCTTGTGTACAGTGTCTACTCTGCGTATAGCAAGATAATTAAGAAACCTATTCAATTGGTTTATTACCATGTTCATGCCATGTATTCCACTACAATCTCCACGAGAGGTACATTAACCATGTCTTTGTTCAAGTCAATTAATTATTTAGTTTCATATACAATTTATTCTCTTTATACTCTGTTTTATAACTATATTTTATATAAAGTGTATTATTTTCTTAAATATTAGTTTTACTATATTAATCATACCTTACTTTTTTTATTTAAATGTGTCACATGTCAACTCTGAGTGGATTGGAGATTAAGGATAAATCTTTGCCAATACTAAAATCCTTCCTAACATTTTTCTTTTCTGTCAATCCTTGAAAATAATTCAAATTATTTCTATTTTCTTCCTTTTTCTCATTTTATCTTTGTCAATCTCACTCTCTACATTTTAAGGAGGAGCCATTAAACCATTAAAATGAACACCCCCCTCCTCCCAGACCAGACCAATATGGGAGTACAATGGATCGGATGCCAGGAGAAATTTCCAGGGAACAGAAAATTTTGGGGAAAAAATGACGACTGACCAATTCCTCTGTCTCGACTCCTTATCATTCACCTGTCCGGTGCTTTTTGTTGACTTAACTGGACGGAGAACTGATAAGGGCTTGAGCGGAATATTATCATTCGAGGTCATGTCGTCATTCAAAATGAAGGACGTCGTTCGTCTCTACTCCAACACCAACGCCAAAACACTGTGCCAATTCTCGTAGTGAATTTCACACCCATTTAAAAAAAATCCAACAAAAACTTTTCTTCAACCTGGGGGACTAGACAAGACGGAGAAAAAAAAAATCTTTGAAAAAGAAAGTTCATTTCCTTGACAAAAAGAAGAAGAAGGAAGAAAACATGGGAGATGAAAAGAGTATCATTCATTTGGTTGTCAGTGTCAGTGTCAACGGTGCTCAATTTTGTTTTAAAAAGAGATAAACCACGAAATTCTTCCGTCTTTCTCCATATAAAAAAACTGAAAAAGGAAGAAAGAGGAACCGTGAAGGAACTTGTAGAGAAAGTGTCAACTAATATTTTGTGAAAATGAAGGCAACTGGAAACAAATATTTTACTACTAATTTTAACCATGTGTTTACTTATATAAAACTTTCTTTTTTGTAGTGTTAACTAACACTCAAAAAGATTCCCAAACAAATTCTTTGCCCTCTGTCTCGCTCATGAATATGAAAGAAGGGAGGAGGTGGATGTAGGAAATTGAGGATTCCTTGTGGAGTTGATAGTGTGAAATGAATATATAGAGAATATGGAAAAGATCGAGTGAAAAGTTGAGTAAAAAAAAGGGGAGAAAGTGTAGAAAGATGCTCTTGGAAATTCCCTTGACTTTTAATAGACCTTTTTCTCCTATTCATCCTCTTTCTCTTCCTCTCTCTCGCTTTCTCCACAGACACACAGATTGCTCACTGTCAAAGCAATGCTTGCTTTTGGATAATTTGAATAATACAGTAGAGATGACGGATGATGACAATGAACTGTTCTATTTTGTTTGCACCTCACACTTTCTCTCCTTCTTTCCCCATCCTCCATTCCCGTACTCGTACAACCTCATCAATATTCAATCAGGCAAGGCACATCATTTTTGTTTCCTTTTCCACAACTCACCTTCCCCATCTTGTCTCTCTCTCTCTCTCTCTTTGTGTAGGTTTTGTATACTTTTAGGAATTATTTTTTAAAAGCAAAATATTCTTGACTTTCTAAAAAGACTAGACACTAAAAAGTAGACACAGACCACTTTCTCTCCTCCCTCTTTTGCAATGTAAATGTAAAGAAAAGATGGAAGGGAAAAGAGAAAGCCTGGAGAAATATTTTGAACCTTGACCTCGTATAATTGATTTGTGGGGGGTTTTGCGCTTGAGAGGAGCGTTCTATAATGGTCTCATTAAGGCGTGAAATTTATGCACATAAACTTGGATTAGCCCATCATTATTAGATTACATACAAAAGACGAGAGAGAGAGGGAGAGAAAGTAGAGAGAGAGAGAGCTGGGCTGGGAAATGGGTTGAACAGGTAAAAGGGGGGAGGATATGAGACGAAGGAGGAATTGAAAATTTTGAAAAGAGAAATCGATGAGATGGGCGGAGGGTTTTTAGCCTCTTCTAAACTTGTACTTCTCTCTACTTTTTGGCTTTGGCTTTAAGCTTGACTCGTGTCCGCAGTCTACTCTCCCTCTCAAACCCCAGTCCCGTCTTTTTATCTTGGTGGCAGAGAGAGAGAACAAGAGGGACTAAAGAAGGATGGGAGTTTTGGTGGATGGCAGTGGCCATATTGCCTCTCTCTCTCTCTCTCTCTACTTCATTCCAAAGTCTCTCTTAAGGTTATAAATTCTCCTACAAAATAGCCACCTGTGTTAAATCGTTCCATTTATAAACTCTCCTCCCCCACTATTCTCCATGTCACGGAACATAATTAATTCCTCCAATCTTATTTTATATCATGTCAACTTCTCTCTTCTACAGATACGTATCCTCTCCCAAATACTTTACTCCATGTTTTTGTCTCTATGTAGAGACGTGTTATTTTACATTTCCATTATTCTTGTCACATTTATTCACTTTTTTTTAAATAACATTAATTTTAAAATAATTATTATCAATTTATCATCATATCTGTAAAATAATATTTAACTTCTTTTGTTGTAATTATTTTTCTAAATATTTTGAGTATAGGATATATTACATATAATTTACAATTAAAATTTCAATTTAAGATTGTAAAATAAAAAATAATTTATAAATTAATAAAAATATTGTAATAAAATGATTTGGTAATTTTTTTCTAAAAGTAAATAAAAAAGAGTATATTTGTATTCTAAATAAATTAAATTGTATTAAAATATTTAAAAAATTTCACATAAAAATATTTTTTTGTCTTTTTTATTGTTTGCATAAAAAATGTATTTTTGATCTCCCAAACTAATTTGGCTTTCCCCAAAATTTGTAACCCCTCCAGACCAACCAAAAATATGGGGGGTAGTACACGAGGGACTGAAACTATAAGACAGCCACAAAAAAAATTCATCAAATTGTGTATCTCTCAGTTGTTCCACCACGTCTCGTATCTGAACAAGGAACAAGACATTGGAGATTCATGTCCATGAAAAATAAAATTTTAGAGAATCTACACAAGAGTGAAATTATGCATCCATATAAACACAATCTCCGCTCGTACCTACAATCATATTTATCATAAATTCACCCAAAACCCACCTACACAACTACCCTGAATAGTCCATTAAATTCCCCATGACTCTACCCCTCCACACACCAACACAAAATTCCCTTGATTTTCTCTCTTTTTCTCTCTTTCTCATCTACAGATAAAAGCCCGCGGTATATTTCACTACAAAAAAAGTATATCAACTAAAAGAGACAGAGAACAAGGAGGGGGGAAGAAGGGGGAGGGGGAAGGAGATTGGATTGTGAAAAATTCATAAGAAGCAAATAGGATGTGGATAGGGATGACAATGCTTTTCCCTTGTACATCTCTCTCTCTCTCTATACTAAAAAAGGGCTGTACATATTTATGTTTGTAGTGCCAGTAAAAGTACATGTAGAATGAAGAAAAGAGTTCCGTCTAAAATAATGCAGTGTAATGTACGAAGAATTTGTTGAGGAGAGAGAGAGAGAGAGAGAGAGTACAACTATTATATTAGAAACATGCACAATGTACAACCAATGGGGATCGTTTCTCTTGTTCATCTTGGTCTTTGGTCGTAGCAAGTAAGTGGAAGCACGTAACCCGGGCTCAAAACTTTTGTTCGTCTTGTTCTTCTCTTTGTGTGTGTGTGGGCTCGATGGTAAGGTTGAATGGGTAATAGGAGGATGATCATGCCTCTGCCTGTCTACTCTACGCCTCTTCTTCTCTCCTTACTTATTTAGACTTCCATAGAAAACACATTAGAATTTTAGCAAAAAGCCTCCCTTATTCCCCTTCTAATGTACCTTTCTCCCATTCTCTCTCCCTTTCTCTTCAAGACTTTATCCATCCCCCCTTCTTTATATTCTATAACCCCCCTCTCCCCACACTTTTTTATATAAGTAGACCAAATTAAATTCTATGACTACGACAATCTCTCTCTACTCTCTCCCATCATTTTCTTCTCCTTTTTATATAGACATGGATTGTATCTGTATATATGTATGAGAGAGAAAGTTTTTGTATTGCGAGGGATTAAAAAAAATTTTTGGACTATATCTGCATCTGTATTTATAAACAAATCTTCATGCTGAGCAATTCAATGATATTTAATCCCATCATAATAAACTTTACAATATAAAAATGATCAGGTTTTTTTACCTTTATGTACAGTAGGACAAAAATTTTTTTTATACAAATTATGGACTATAGACGATTATGAAAAAAAGATTTTTTTTAAAAAAAAAATGATTTGATACTTTTTTTGGAAGGGAAGTTGTCTTATCTTGTGATGAAAAAAATATTGTCGTCATTCCTTTCACTTTCATGGAACTTGGCTAGACTTACCTAAAGGTTTTCACTTTCACTTTGAGGTATGGAGCCTAAGTGGTGATTTGTTTGGAGAAAAGGTTTTTTTTCTGAGGGAAGAAAGTTGAACGACATCCTTGATGGATTCATGTCATCGGAAATTTAGAACTCATCCTCTCCTCCTCTCAACTCAACTTGGGCAATTGAGAGCAAGTCAACTTTTTTGGGGAGAGAGATGGACCAACATCCCCACATGCTCTCCTTGTCAATTTCAAAGAGGTGAAAGTACTCACATAGTCTCCAAGTAAGAGGAGGAGGAGAACCAAAGGATAATAAAAGAGATTGACTCAAAGTCCATGAAAAAACGGAAGAGAATCTTTACTCAAGATCCACACAAGCTTAATTTAAGTTGAGTCTATTGATTACAGTAGAGAATTGTGTTTTAAATGGGAAATAGAATTTAACTTGATGGAAAACTATCTCATTATTTTATATTACCTCTCTCTCTATATACAATTTAAAACATGGAAAATGAGACAATAAAATGATGTAAATGAGAAAATTCCAACCATTTTTTTACACCTTTCTAAGATTTCCTCAAACAAAAAAAAGTTTTTTTATTTTGAAAAGGAACCTCTCCCACTCGGGCCACTCTTGACGTCTTCATCTTTTAACTACTTTCATTTTTTCGTTTTATTTTTTAAATGGATCACGTGTACAATAACTGTGGTCAATTTGTTCAAGTTGGAGTATCAATTTTTAAACTACTTTCTCTTATGGAAATATTACATGAACCGGATACACCATGATGATGATGGGAGAAATTCGAAGAGAAAGTTAGAAAGTAAGAACACAGAAAATTGTCAATAATTCACCTCCCCTCTCCCCAACTCACTATCTCATAAATGGCGTGTCAGATAAAGAATCTAAAAGGAAGGTTGACTAGTCATAATCGTCCCATTTCCCTCCCCCCATTTTTTAAAATATTATATTTTGTATTAATATTTTATACTCAAAAAAAATATTCTACTTTTTATCAAACTATTAACTCTATTCTATTTTTTAATCAAAAACTACTTTTAAATATTTTCTAAAACTCCATTAAATTAACTAGACCATCATTCCCTTTATTTGTTTTGTACAGAAATAGAGGCGAGGGAGGGGAGGGGAGTTTATAGAATTGTTGAAATGTTTATGTGAACAAAAAAAGAGAGACCTCATTGAAAATCTCCCTGCAAATAATAGGCAAAGAGGAAGAGAAGAGAAAGGGGGAGGGAGAAAGTAGCGGGTATTTGGCAAAAAAGAGGATCGAGATGATGGCTAATGCTAATGGGAAAAAGGAGAAAATTTTGTTTTTTGGAACTTTTTGGCACACCAAAAAGTAGTTCAATTTTAGTCAGTACTTGAAATTTTGAATAGCAAAATGAGGGAGGGGAAAAGGGAGAGATTCTTATATGAATTTTGTGTGTGTGTGTGTATGATGTGTCATATTACACAAGGAATGGAGGGGCTTAATTACCATTATTACAAGGGTCTAATCAGAAAACTTTTAGCCTTTAATCAATCTTGTCCTGGGAAAAGAAAATTAATAGAGCCTCTTAATTCTGTTTATTTTTGTCAATTAGGGAGAAAGGGACCAAGAGAGAGAGAGATGAAACTTGATGCTCGACTTTGTGAACACGCTACAATGAACCAAAAAGAGAAAGTACAGAGAAGAAAGTATAGCTAGAAAGTCTACAACACACACACACAGACTTGGCTTTGACTTGTCTTTTTATTCACGCTCTTTAGTTGAACAAAAAAAAAGGCAGCCAAAAAAAATGATAATGAGACTCTCTACGCTCTCTAAGAAATTCTATACAATTTTATTTTAATTTACTCTCTAATTTTAAATTATAGTTAAATTTAAACCTCATTTAAATTCATACATCTTCTACAAATAATAGAGCATGACTGCATGAGCATTCATTATAGAAAATACAATAAAAGATTTTATTTTTATTATTTATTTTTTTGAAAAAATAAAATAAAAATATTTTTGAATAAATGCTCAAAAAGTTTTCAAAAAATAGTCACTCTCTTTTTTTGAAAATGGAGAAAGTGGACAAGTTGTGATGAAGAAAATAATAATAAATATTAATGACACTTGTTTTTTCTTTAACTTTGAGAGAGAAAGTAGTCAAGAATGACAATAAAAGAAGAGATAAAAGTTGAAAAGTTATACAATTAAAGTAAAAAAGACGACGGGGTGGAGAAAGCAAAGGGGTTGAGAGTGGACTTTGCAATTAAATTTAAATTATCTTTGGTATCATTTATTATTTATATGGATCACCATTAAAAATTTACATGTAAACCATATTAACACAATGGTACATAGCCTCTCTCTCTCTCAAAATTTCCAGAGAAAGTACATTAAATTTATTAAATGTGACATATTTTTGACTAAAACAATATTTAAAGTGGTTCAAACACAAAAAAGAGGGGAAGATTAATTTTGTTGATGAAAAGTTTAATTTTAATGATGAATAGAATCATTATTAGACTTAAAAAAGAAAGTCCACTTCTTAAAATTGAAGAGAGAGAGAGAAAGAAAGATTCATTTCATAAAGAGAAATTGGGTGAAAGTGAATCATAGAAATTTCTTACAGAGAGAGAGAGAGGAAAAGGAAAAAGCTTTGACTGACGCCCGGAATATCACAAGAGAGATGAACTTCCCCTTCCCGCCACAAAAGGAACGAGGAAAAGGGAAAAGGACGAAAATCTTCTTGTTGGTCTTCTTCTTTTTGGTCTTGCTTTTGGCATGGCAGTCGTCTCTTCTCCTTTTTCGATCGCTCGAAAATTCTCAGTTCGAGAGAAAAGGAGAAGACGACACGTGTCCGGGAACTCTCTCCAGGCATTCAACTTCGACAAGATGAACAAGATCCACATCTTTCCCAAAGACTTTCAACACTATTTTCCATTCTCTCTCTCTCTCCAACACATCCTCCTAAAATCTTCAACGCTATATAACCAACTCAACCTCTTTCTCTCTCTTTGTCTCTCTGACAGCTCAAAAAGCAAAACGAGTAGAAAAAAAAAATTCTCCATACTTGATTGTCTATCACTGACTTTATAACTGAACAAACTTTGTGGATAGTAGTTTAACTTGCATGTAATTTTTTCCATCCATTAAAAAAATAAATGCCAACTTTATTTTTAATTCAAATTTTTTGTCAATTAATTAAAAAAAATGACTTCGTAAACTCATTAAAATTTCCAAAATAAAATCACAATTCAATTTTCAATCTTGCTACACTTAAACTTATATGTACAGTCTAGAAAATTACAAAGTCTAATGTATTTTCTCTAGCCATTAAAAAAATACATGTACACTATTCTTATATAATAAAGAAATTGTGGAGAGAAAAGTTAAAAGAGAAAGTTTTGGTTTCGTTTTTTTGAAGAAGAGGGGGAGAAAGGGAAAGGAGGGGGTTTCGGACGAAGCTTTCTCTTCTCGTGTCTGTGAATGTGTATATTGCGTGGAAAGGGAAAGTCTGATAATTTTTTCAATATCCAAGTTGCTCATCCTATTTTGTCTATTCTTTTCCTCTGCCTTGGCATGGCTCGTGTGTAGAGTGAAGGCAAGTGCCATTCTTTTTTGGATTGGCTCTCGACGAAAGACAAGATAGGAGAAAAAGAGAGAGAGAGAGAATGGGGAAAGACGCTTCGGGTGCATTGACTTTCTTTCATCATGAGTAAATACAGACATATGTGCATGTATAGCAGAGAGAGAGAGAGAAAGCTTCTATTTTTGCTCTCCTCCGTCTTGGGTAGCCTAAAGAAGAAGAAGCCCACTCGTCAATGCCATGGGTGAGGAGTTCGAATGTGAAGAAGAAGAGAGAGTGGAGGATGAAACGATGAAAGTCTCCAGTGCAAACAATTGTTCTAGGCATTTCACTTCTTCCTGACTTTACTTTCTCTCTCTCTCTCTACATGTACATGTTATACATAGCCTCATCCTCTCTCTCCACTCCAATTCCCTTCAAATTTCATTGGCAACACGTCGGCTCAATCTAATTAATGTGAATGCCTGTGCTGTCCAATTTTATCTTTCCCCCCCTCCTTCTCCTTGCCAACACACCACCACCAAAGACGGGGAAATATGATTGAGTAAATAATCATAATTTTCTTCTCCTTCCTTTAAAATGAGACTAAAATGTATTCCATCCATAAAATTATTTTTTAACGATTTTAACTCTTTTCAAAAAATTAACTTGACAATTTTCACTCTTTTTTATATATTTAATTTTAATTCCTATTTAACGTATTCCCTCCATTTACATTTTATTTATCTGTACACAATTCATTGTATTTATTTTCCATTCCATTTAGAAAAAAAATGAAGAGTCATAAAAAAAGTGGTGAGAAATATGAAATGTTTTTTTTTGCTTGTCTTGTCCATCATCTCATATTCCTTCTAACACAATATTTCATATATATATATATATATATATACATATAAACAAAAAAAAGAGAAAGAGAAATATTATTAAGTTTCACCAGAAAAAAAGCGTAAATTTTGTAGGATGGCGTGTCTGTCCTTGTACAATATACAATATTGTATATATATATATACATGATGGAGGAGAGATGAAATGAGTAGAAAAAAATGGAGTAAAAAAAAGAAGAGAAAGAGAAGAAAAAAAATAGTGCATTTTTTTGGCCATTGTTAATACATAGTAGCCAATGGATAGAATGAAAATATATGTGGTGAATACATAGGAGAAAAAGCTGCGTGTTAAAAGAGAGAGAGAGAGAGAGTTGATCCCTCTACTTTCTCCTTTGATAATATTGCAAAGAGAAAATTCGTTTTGGCAGCTCAGAGCTAGCTAAATGTACAAAGGATTTCGTTGAAACTCGTTGAGAGTAACCAAAGCCAACAAAAACCAACATGGTCATCATTGAGACGAGAGAGAGGGAGAGAATAGTCGAGCCAAAAGTAGATTCTGTGTATGTCTAGCCCAAGCCAAGACAGGGGAAAAGAGATGGGCTTCTTTAAGAGAGAGAGAGAGAGAACAGTCAAGTAGGAGTATAATGTAGCAAAAGGGAAAAACGATGTGCGTACGTATACCTACCTTGGTTGCCACACGATCTTCCTTACAATCGATCTGAGAGAGTCAGTGAAAATCTTCCACTTGAAAGGTGGCAACTCGTTGCTCCCACCACTGTATGTATACAACTATACATATATATACATACTCTCTCTCAAACACTTTTCCCCATCTTTCACCCCCCCCCCCCCGCTTCATCTCCTCTCCCTCTGTACATGGTTCAAAGAACAAGAAACACAAAATTGAACACGTCCAGTTGAGGTCAGAACGAGACTGGCCTGGAAGAGATGGCCAAGGTCCACAGGTACTTATGTAGGGTACTCGTCTCGCCTCTTGTAAAAAAAAACAAGGATAACATGGATCGAGTGTGATAACAATTTTTAAATAAAAAAAAGAGAAAGTAAACTCTACTACTTTATATATATATATATATATATATAATAGAATAATAGAGTGTACACTGTTTTTCTTTACAAAAAGAATGGCTAAGCGGTTTTTTTCTACGTTTACGTTTGACTCGACTACTTAGGTACTTAATATATGGTCAGCTTACATGTATAGGTTTGGTCATGGTCATTTTCGTTAAATTCCAAAAATGTCAAAACCTTTTCATGTCCACTGATAACTAAACTCTTGTGAAGGCTAGAGAGGGGGGAGAGAAAGTTGGTGGTGGGTATGATGGATTTTATCAGGTAGACAGAGAAAGATGCAATTCTATTCACAAAATCCAAAAGGAAAGACCACTCTCCACATTACAACCCTCAAAAATACCAACACACCGAGAGAGGGACAGTGGCCCTCGTTTAGAGATACCAAAAGCTAAAGAGACAGAGGAAAAAAAGGGAGTGATCAATACCATCCCAAAAAAAATTCATCTCGACGAGTGTAATAAAAAACCTCCAACTCACAAACCCATTCCTTTCCACACTCTCTCACATTTTAGTGCTTCATGCCTTTGGTGTAGTCATGTATTTGTAGTCTGTGGAGATGGGGAAAATTTTCCATGGTCCAAACTCCAAGGAAATCCTTGCTTGTTTTTTTTGACAAAAAAGAAAAGGATTCAAGGTAGGGGATTTTTTTGTGTACATTTTTAGTACAGAGAGATAGCAAGAGTATGGAAAAAAGGCTTTTTAGATTTTTAAATTATAAGGAATTTGTGTGTAAAATGCTAAAATTATCATACAAGTTACCCCACTTTCCCTTCTCTCTCTCGTACAATTTTCTCCCTCTCTTTTGCTTGTTCCGCATGTAATACGGGCTAAATGGTGTACAGACACACATGGCTATGGTTTTATATGTGTATAATTTTGTATAATAATAGTCAAGAGGAGAAAACAAAGACAAAGAGAAATGCTTTTGATCCTCAAACTCTTCCTCTATCTGTCGACCCTCTCTCTCTCTCTCTATCCCATTGGACACTGGAGGACTGAAAATCATCCACCATTCCATTTTAACAGATTGAAATTCCAATTCTAAAACTCAGTGATTCTATTAGTCTACTCGGATTTCACCTCTCTTCTATTTTCTACTCAACAATCAGCTCTTCTCTCTCTCTTTTCTTTTACAAAATTAATCGTATGCTATCTATTCAATCCTTCGCTATGGGCTCTATGCTGGTTCCTGGTCTACCTAATTTAAAGCCGAGGGATGGATAGTCCTTTGGTTCAAAAAACAGTCAAAATCCTTCTTGTCTATGAATCTCAATGAGAGAAAGAGAGAGAGAGAGGCTGGAGGAGTACAGCATTCAATTTTCAGTATAATTATTCTCTAAAAAGTTGAACTGAAATGTCTCTCATTCTTCTACCACATAAAACATTGTTTTTGTCTGTAGTTTACACTCATTTTATATAAAATAATCCACTCATTGTGTAATCCTCCCTTGTCATTCATCTTGTATACTATTTCCTCTTGTTTAACTCATGATACGGTATTTAAGAACCCAAATATTTATTTTTATAAAGGAAATCATTTTATAATTTTTACTAAATTTACACTAAAAATAATACTTACAGTCAGATAAATAAATGACGTACTTTGTTGAGCTTAATTATTTTTGTAAGTTTAATTAAAATTAGTTAAAATGATTATAATTTAATTTATAATATCATTTAACACTTATGCAAAAATTGTAACTCTTATTTCATGAAATATGATGATAAATATGAAAAAAATTAAAATTTATAATTTTTTGAATTTCATTTGGTTCTTATTGGATTGCTGGAAAAATGAGAACTTGTACAAAATATTCTAAATTGAATCTTTACTTTGAGAATATTTTCACCAAGTTTTCAACAATTTCCAAAGAACCTCTAAAATTTCAGCTGCATGTAAGCTCGTCACCATAGTTACACTTTAGACTGGACATTCCATAAAAAGAGGGAATTTCTCTCCAGGAATGTTTCGCATCATCTTTCTCTGCATAGTAATAAGACCAGTTCAAATAAATGTCCAGAGGATGAGACATGAAAATTTCCGAGATGGAGATGGGAATGATGGAGCGTAAATGTTTGAGTCTCTCTCTCTCGACATGTCAATGGTAGGGGGAAAAAATGAGAAAGGTGAGAAGAAAAGGCAAGTTTGAAGGCTCAGGGTTTTCTATATAAAAAGGTATGCGTAAGAGAAAGAGAGAGAGGAGGTCAGTCTTGACATGGTTGAGCTGCTAACTGGAATTTCTTGGAGAGACAGAGAGAGAGACACACGTGAAAAAAAAGGAGAGACAGAGACAAATGGAAGTTGAGCTCATTGTGATGCCTCTCAGGCTCATTTGTTTCTCTCGTTGGTCTCTCGTCTAGGAAAAACGGGTGAGGATGAGACGGAGATGAAATCTTGTCAGGAGAAATAGAAACAGAAAATAGGTAGAGAGTTTTTAGAAAGACAATTCAAGAGAGAGAGAGACAAGGGACAAAGCAGGATAAGTCAAGCCTCTACCCGCCTTGTCATTTCTCTCACCATTGAACATTGATCATCTGTCCTCTCTTTTCTTCACTCCATGTACAACATTTGTTTCCCTAGCCTTTTCCACAAATATCTGTCGTCATGAAAACCCCACTAGCCCCACCATAGAGAGAATTTCAATTCTTGCGAGTCTTTAATTGAAACCCAGAGAAAGAGAGAGAGAGTGAATAAGTTTTTAACAATAACAATGGGACTGTCTCTCTCTATGTGGACTTGTATTCAATGGAGTGACAAGGAATCCGTAATAATGTTACAATACCTCTCATTCTCTCTTATTTACTTTGTCAACTCTCCACCGCCACAACCTTTGATACTTTCCCTTGACAAAAGAAGAAAGGGAGACTAGAAAAGAAGGAGAGGAGGGAAAAACGTGGTGAAAGTACACACGACTTTTTTTTATATTTAAATGAGAAGACTTTTTCTCTCTGTGTATTTTTCTTAGGAAGCTCTCTTTTTTATATATATCAAACGTTAATCCAAAGTTAAATTGTGTAGAGTAGAATATCCAGAGAGAGAGAGAGAGAGAGAGGATTTGAAATAAAATCACGGATCACAAAAGCAATCTCAAGTTTAATCCTTACCTCTATATTTTCCTATCCTCTACGCACGTACTTTCAACTCTACCCTCTTTACCCTTTCCAGGAAGAGAAAAAGGGAGAAAGTTTTTAAACTTTTTTTTTGTGTAAAATTTTGAAACAAGAGTATTATTTCTTTTTTTTTACTTTCTCTCCCTCTCTCTCTTGTTGGGTGAGTGTACTTGAGTTTATATATACAAATTGTATAGTTAACAATCATGCAAGGGCTATCTTTCGGACTTTCTCTCTCTCTCTCTCTAGTGTTGGAAAGAGCCTATAGATTTTTGTCTCTACTAAAGTTTCAAGTCTTGAATGTAATGCCATGTAAGTAGGAGAGAGAGAGGTAGGGCGGATGAATTTAGGATGAAAGGAGTTTTCTCTGGTAGCATGACCATTAGTCGACCACTATGGCCACCATCATACAAACCACTGGAAAAATGTAACAAAGTTCCAGCTTGCCCTCTCTCTCTTTTGATACATACAAAAAGTCCTATAAATGTTTCACGAAGTACCAAGAGGATTTTTTGAAGGCGAGTCAGGTAGACAACTTAGTTCCAATACGGAACCATGCTCAACTTACATACTTTCTCCCTCCTCATGCCTCCATGCTCCATGGTTAGTACTAACAGTATTCCACATTCTTTTTTATCCTTCTCCACAAAACTAACAACCAAAACTAACCACGAGAGGAATGAAACGGGCAGTCAAGGACTAAGAACACGACCCTAATTCTAAATATTCTACCACAAGTCTCCACAACTTCCCACCACTCTTTGAATTTTTTTTCTTCTTCTTTAGCTCTCCTACCACTTGGCCCCTTTTTTTCTATCCACTACAACAGTGAAAACATGTTACTCAAACTCTTGTTTCTTTTTCAAACACTTTTAATAACCACTCTCTCCTTTCCAAGACAGTTGGTCGTCCAAGTCCACTTTCTAAGAAAAAAGAATAAGAAAAAACAACTTTACAAGTACGGATACTAAGTAGGAAGAGCCTCTTGTGAACAGCAAGGCATGCAGAGAATAAAAAAAGAGTTTTTTTCCTATAAATAATTTAATTACTCTTTACATTTAAAAAAAATGTCATCAACTGTCTCATGATTGAAATAGGAGGAGAATTGGGAACAAAACCGTCACGACAAAAAAAATATACAAGAGGGAAAAAAAGGAGAGACAGCCGAGAAAGAAAAATTGGATTTCAAGTTCCGCTTTTTCTAATATTTTATACAAGATTACATTGTATATATCTGTACATACACACACACAGACAATTATACTACATCATCATCTTACATGCACACTCCTCCTCAAAAAGAAAAAAAAAACTTGTAAAGTAGTCATAGTTGAACAAGGTATATTTTTTTGTATAGAACAACTCCTACATATTTCTTTTTTTTTGCTGAACATAAACTACAAGGCTAAAAATTCAACCGCATGCTCCACGCCATGGTCTCTTCCTTTTTTTATCCAGTTTTTTGTAACTTGAGAATAAAAAAACTTAAATATATATATATATTTATATACAGAATATAGAAGAGAGAGAAAAAGCAACTCTTGAAACGGGTAATATGTCTCCTTGTTCACTTCTCCATTTTTTTTAGTAAAAAACCCCTGTATACATATTAGACTATTTGCTTCTCTACTTCTACTAGGAATTCAATGTACTTGATCAGACTACTAAAAAGAAAAGGAAATATTATTCTATATAAAATAAATTATATATGTACTATCAGTTATACATAGAGAGAGAGAGAGATGTACAACCATTTGTATCTACAACAACATTTTATATATGTAAGACATGTAAGAGATGTATTACAAAACTACAGTCGAGTCCGTAATTTTCCCGTCTCCTTCTGCTCCTCGTCCTCTTTTTTTTTGAAGGGAAAAGTATTGGAGAGGAATTGGCATTGCTTTCCCATTTTGAGAACCAAAGTGCTATGTAATAATACTATAATGTACTTGCCACTCTTCATCCTCTCGCGCATACATTCACAACACAGAGAGAAAGATCCTGAAGAGAGAGAGACTCATGGACTATGTTCTATGGGAGATGGGATACGTAGGACGATGTGTGAGAACTGTAAACTCCCCCCCCCCCCTCCTCTTTCACTCTCTCCTTATTTCTTTCCCATTATACAAGGGGCCTACACACACACACTCTCTCTCTCTTTGCAATGCCATAATAATAATAAGAGAATGTGCAACCTAACGTAACGTAACGGATGGAAGTGTGTGGTTAATGTAAGACGATATAAGTAATACTCTATCCCCTCTCCCTCGAATCCCTCCCCTACCTACACATTATTAGTGTATACTTTCTCTCTCTCTCTGAGCATTTGTGTAAAGTGTGAAACCCACACACACATCCATTTTCTAGCTCGAGCTATAGTTTCAAGGGAAAATGAGAGAGAGGGAATGAATACCCAATATTCTGAGTGGAATACCTAACCAGTTTTCAAAATTCAGACAAAAAAAAAGTCCTTCTCTCTCTCTCTTTTGTCCCCCTTCCATTTTCTTCTCTTCAAATCCTAGCCTGTCCAATATGCAATAGAGGAATGAGGATGAAGTATAAAGATGAGATGGGATGAGAGACACTATTTTTTGTGTTAAAATCAATTTTCAATTTGATTGATAGAGCCAATGAGTTGACCCCAACTTTTTTTTTGTTGGAGGTACGTACTGTAATACAAACGGAGGAGAAAATTGGGGGAAGTTTTTTTTGAATAGAATCTTTGTGTTTTTGTGTCTACACTTTTTTTCTCAATCTTTACCATTACTTTTTGGAGGTTTCTTTCTTGTTTCTACGAAACGTTTAGAGGGAGCATAAATAAGAATGGCGATTGTGTCCATTTACAAAGAGGAAAAAAAAAGGTTTTTTTTTCTTCTCTTGATATCCAAGCCAGACGATACAAAAGGAATGGAAATACGAGAAAACCATGTGGCCAAATGTAGTAGAAATAATTGGGGAATAAAAAATGAGAAGGAGTAAACGTTTCAAAACAAGTTTCAAGTTGAACAAGAAAAAGAAAGAAAAAAAAATTCCACAACATTTGACTTGTCCATATGGAACAGGGGGCACCAATTTTTAAAATGACAGGGACACGGAAGTTAGCCATGAGTCTATTGTACAGTGTAGAGTATGCATCATTATTACATTCTAGAATAAATACAAAAAAAAGAATCAAAATGACCCCCGTACTTTATACTATAATAATATTCTATTAGGCTATATCTGTATAAATATAAAAGCGAAAGCATCAAGTATTTTATATATTAAAATATAATACTCCAAGCTCAATTCCCATCTTGACTATATTTATTTTTTTCTGACCATTACCGTTACTCAACCGAAAATTATGGCAAGGTTCTCTTTTTTTTGTCAACAACATTTTTATTTTTTTCAATTAATTTTCAATTTATTTTCTCTACATTTTTTATGTATATCCTTTTTTGGTTTTTTAGTTTATAAAGTCAAACAACATTTTTTTCTGTATAAAAATACACAATGTACATTTTACATGACGTGGAAATTTTTTTTTTTGTTTAGAGTCAATCAGAATATTCTCATAGGGAAGGAGATTTCTTTGAAACATTTTTTTTAGTTTGTGAATATTCTGGATTTTTGTTTTCAACAACCCCCCAAAAGATTAAAGATTTTGTCACATTTTCACTCGATCGGCGCCACAAGTTTTTTGATATTTTGTACAGACACACACACAGAATGTGTGTAAAAAAAACTTGTAGGGGTACAAAGGTTAAAAAATACTTGATGTTCCCTGACATTTTTACTCTCCTCTTCTTCATGTCATCGGAAGTCCAAGCGCCTGTTTGTGAGTATACAAGACAGAGAGAGAGAGAGAGAACCTCAGAGAAAAAAAGGAGGGGAGAATTTCATGTTCTAACATGAGGCAAATGTCAAAAACAAGGTAGAGAGAGAGAGAGAGACTTTGTGTGTTCATAGATGTTACAACACAAAAAAATTGTTTGATATCACATGAAATGAAATGATACGATGTGATAGGATCAAGAGGAAAAGCAACTGTATTTTTTTAAACTTCTCTCTCTCTCTAGTCAACTTCAAAAATATCTTTGAGTCATAATATATATATTGTAAATAAAAGAAATACATAAAAAAACATGAAAAAGACTCATGTCTCTTCCTTAAAAAAGGACTTTCTTTTTTTCCCAAAACTAAAAGAGAC
Source organism: Arrhopalites spinosus (assembly GCA_034700945.1). NCBI lineage: Eukaryota > Metazoa > Arthropoda > Collembola > Symphypleona > Arrhopalitidae > Arrhopalites > Arrhopalites spinosus. The sequence continues at coordinate 23,845 of JAQIVZ010000595.1, read as the reverse complement.
TTTCTGACCAAAAAAAAAGTTAAAACTTTCACTACTACATACTCCATCTATTTTCTACTGTCCGCATCTCCCTTTCCGTATTTCACCCGGGTATCAAAATTTTTTTTTGTGATAAAATAAAATAATGCTTTATATTTTCATATAAATGTCGATTAGTTTTTTTCCCTTGAATTTTGACTAGGTACAATACAATATATCGGATGGACTGTAGAGAGAAATATTATTCAAAAAAAAGTAAGAATTTTGAGAGAGAAAGTAGTGTACAGTGACTTTTGATTGGTAGATTGAGGTATTTGTGGTATATAATGAAGATTTTGAGACCAACTTTTTTCTTTGCACATGTACAACATATATAATATAATATAGATGATACATGTCTGGAGTGAAGACTCCAGCTGATCTGATGACTATAGACATCAAAAACATATGGCGCACGGTCCTCTCTCTCATAAAAAACATGAGCATGTACTACAAGACGAGGAGGCAAAGGAGGAGGGGGAGGGGGGGGGTGTACATGGTTGATGTCGTGAGAGCTTATTGCTGGGAAGAAAAATGGAATACTTTTTTTCCATCAAATCTGGCCAGTGGGGACAACAGACTGGCATGGAATGTGCCCATAACATATTCACAAGGAAAGAGAAAAAAAAGAAATTGAATTCTATTTTTTTCTTTACTTTCTCTCATTCTATACTGATGTGTATACACGATAGTGAAAGTGGAGCAGAGATCTTTTACTTTCTCTTTTTTTTACTGCTTCAGTTTACAGCTGTCTACTGTCTCTCTCTCTGTACACACACACACAATCTTTGTCCCTTGTGTCCACTACAGTGTACATGTGAGGAGAAAGGGAAAAGCTTAAAGAACTGATGTTCACTTACGAGGGACCTTAAGAAAGGTGCCCTCTCTCTCCAGGTATACTTTTTTTTCCTTTTGCTAATAAATGTATGTGTAATAAAACGCAAACTTTTTATACACTAAAACGTGGTGGGGTTTGGCGTGTGTGTGTGTGTGGTCGCTTATATTCTTATAGATGTTGAATGTGCCTTCATAGGATCAATATGGAAAGGGAAGAGAGAGAGAAAGAGAGAGAGAAAGAATGTCAAAGATAGAGAAAGTTTTCGTTTTGGTACAATATAAAGCAGGAGGCAAGAGGTTCTGTCTGTGTCATCCTTTTGGGACAATAAATGACCAAATTCCATACGAACCATCCCATGGTCACCTTTGCCTTTATGGCTAGTGAGTTAAATAAAAGATATGATACAGAGAGAGAGAGAGAGTATACGAGTACAGTGTGGGGGAAAGGTTTTTTTTTCTTTTGATATCTTGATAATGCTAAAGGTAACACGGTCTCATATATAATGCAAGGGAAAAAAAGCAATATAGTATTTTGATGACGTAAATGACTAGTGAAGAAATACATACCAAGGTAGGATATGGAATATGGGCACCTATATGTATATGTATGTATGGAGAGTTACAAAGACAAATTTTTACGGGATAGAAGAGAGAATGCGACAGATGGAAAAAAGACTGTAAGTCTCTCTCTTTTTATATGTACAAGTCTTAGTATAGCGCATGGTTTTACTAACGTATGTGTACTAAATAAAAATGTAGAAAGTTATAGAGAGAGAGAAAATTGTGATTTTATATATTCCTTATGTAAGCTAAGTAGTCAAGAGGAAGAAAGGGAAAAATCTTTCTCCTTTCTTGGGTTTGCTTTGGTGAGCTAAAGATGAACAAGGAAGGAAAGAGAGAGAGATGGAAAAAAAATGAAAAGGTTATGGCAAAAAGTGAAAAATGTTGGTCATAAAAATCCAATTGGAAGAGCTAGAAATGACTGAGAGAGAGGAGGGGGTTATTACCAAACTTGAGAAATTTCCGCTTGTTCCCTATATAACTGGTGAGGACAGGTCGATTCGCACAAAATTTGTACAATTGTTTCCACACATGACCCATCTCATATCTGTACTGAAACGAGTAAAAGAGAGGGAGGTGAGGATGGGTAGAAAGATGAAAAGAAAATTCATTACGTCTCAATAAATTGTTTTGGTCCTTTAATCTCCAATTAATTACAATCGAGAAGAAGAGAGAAAAGTTAGGGGGAGAGTTACGTAGACACCCTTGGTTTATAGTTTATTGGATAGATTTTCTTTTTTGTAGTTTGTAGAGTATGAGTTAGTTTACATAAAAATATGTAATACATGTATATTTTCTATAGTGTACCTTAAGTGACATTAATGTTTATAGTGAAAGGTATAAAAAATTGTTTAGAAGGATAAAGAACAAGGAGAGAGAGAGAGAGAGAGAGGTGTAACAAAGTTTTTTATTTATTGAAGAGTCTGAAAAAGCATTCTGTACTTAATACCTCAGGTATTGGACGTAATGGAAAATGATTTTAAAAGGTACACACACTGAATTTTCAATCATGGTTTAGATTGACTATATCTTGTACAAACTATTACATGTACAATGTGTAGAGTGGGATATAGGTAATACTTTTTTCCATATAATTTTGAGTGTACCTGGGGAAGAGGGGTGAAAAGAAGGGGTTTTAGAGTAGGCCAAAAAAAAATTGGCATTAAAAATGAGAATGGAACGAGGGAGAGAGAGAAAAAGGGAAGCTGAGACGTCATAAATAACACGTACACATCTACTAACACAGATTGATTTTTATCTTCATGTGTCCTCAACTCCCTTTCAAATTCTTCATTTTTAAGTGATGATGCAGTCAGAGGGACATATATAAGCAAAACCTTTTTTAGTCGGAATAAAAATACATTATCGACAGTATAATCATCATAAAAAAATTATGTTTCCTTCATTTTCACCCCATTCTGTCATTCCATTTTGATGAATCAAGAATTTAATTTTCTAGTTTCATATTTTTCAGTGACTTTCTTTCAAAACTTTTAGATAGTTTTTTTTTTACAAAAGAAAGTGTATTGTATTATTTTTGATACCCTGTATATGTATACTCTAAATTTTAAAGGAAAGTTTTAGTAAAACTAGTAGATAGGAGAGAACTATAGATGAATTTTTATGTCTATAAATAAATACCATACATGGCATGGAGTTGCAAATAATCTGCAAAAAAAATTGAAAATATAATTTAAACTAAAAGAAAATTAATTATATTTAACTATTCTGGAGAGTTTATTATGGCTTTTCTCGTGTCTGGATTAGTGAATTAATTGTCAATTGTACTTAATCATTATGTAAATTGTAAATGCACTAAAGTCGTGAAAATCGATAATCAATTTTGGATATAATTTTTCAGACATAAATAATTCAGTTATTGTCAACTTTATGTAGTTTTCAAAAATGTTGAAAAACAATTTGTGATTGCCCTTAGGAGTCCTAAGTTAGGACACTTTTTATTGTGTATTTAAAAGGAAAAAAAACATTTGACCTATTCATTCAGGTAATCTCATTATTTTTGTAGATAAAACCAATCAATCTTCTCATTCTCTATAAACCTTTCCCCCAAAAAAAAACAAATCATGGTTCATCGTTCCTATTTATGACATTTCAGAGTAGTGTACGATAAAAGTTATTATTATTACCTGATAAGATTAAGTTGAATGGACTATCGGTAACTGTACAGTTGCATGCTATGCACAAGTATGCCCAAACAACTTGGTAAATAAAAGCTTTTCAATTTAAGGTTTGTAAATTGTCCAGAAGCATTTTATGAAAAAATGGCCAATTAAATTTTGATTTTAAAGACACTTATTTTTCAAAAGATATTATTGTATAGTACGCATTAAAAATACGTTTTTATTCAGTACTATTCACCAATATATATTGTATGTATTGTATTTTGTGTAACATCATGTCAATATTACTGAAACAACAAAGAGTTGTGTGTCACCAAACCATAGAATGGACCATAGGAAATAATTATATAATTCTCTCGAAAATTAACATACATGATCATAATTATTTACAGTGAACCTAATGAAAATACCAACACTACAGATACATATAAATAACTCTTTGTTGGTCGTTACAATGTTGAAAACTAGGGACACAAACTTTAAATAAATGAAATGTGTATTATAGGTTAGGTAGCACCAAAATAGTTAAACATTTTTGTCTAACTAGTACTTAATGTATAAAGTGATGACTTGATTTAAACTCTGAGACAGAATTCATAGTGTAAAAATTTTAACACAACTTAATATCATACATTACATATAAATTAAACGAAATATTTTTCATGCTGCATCAACAACAAGTCACAACTAAAAGATTTTTGTAAATTATAATGTACACGTAACTTACAATTAAAATAGTAACAACAGAAAAAAACAACTTGATATACCTAATATTACGACTTTAGTGCAACGACTGCACCAATGTGTTCAAAATTAAATTAAAAACATTTCTAAATGTATTATGCTTGTATCACGAAAATTGAGACATTTCATATTTGAGCCCACATACAGATACAAAAATTAGGTAGTACTGTATAAATAGTATAATATGTATAATGTTCAAAGTTACAATAAAATTGATGACTAAAATTCTTACACAATCTTTGGACTTTAAGGAATGTAAATAATATCGGTTGGACAAAAAAAAGGATTTAAATGTATAGTTGTACATTGGAAATAGTGGTGCAATGTAATAATTAAATTAATTATTATAAACCGTGTATAAATCAATCAAGAATTATTCATAACAATTAAATATTTCATCCTTCTGAGAGAGAAAGATAGTCTTCAGGTTGTGGTATTTACTGGCATGTGGAATAAAATGGTCAATCAGGAACATAAGAAACTTTGACGCTTCCTTTACAAATTGTAATATCAACATGATCCTAGTTTTTAAATTGTGTTATCGTACTGTGGAATAATTAAAAGCTAATTCTTTGTTTTTCCTTTTAAATTGAAAGTGCACTTTTTTACGCTTTATCAACTAGTTATATAAATACTGTATTATTGTTAATGATTTCAAACGTCATCATATGGATAATGAGGAAAAGAAAACATTATTAAGATTTAAGTGTGATGGAGTTAAGAGGATCCCGGGTTATAAATTCAGGCAATATTTGGCTTAAGCATTATTAAGTAGAAATTCTTCTGTAGAGTACTATCAATCTATCTAACCTACTTATGTAATGTAGCCTTGAAAATATTGTCCTTAAAAATTATTGGTGATGTAAATATTTTTTGTCATCTATTTTGTTTTTAAAACTATAATATTATGTCATATTTGTATATTTAAAATTATATTATATCAAGAGAGTAAGAGCTCTTATTATATTATATTTTTAAAAAGTGTAAATTCACCACTTGAATTAGGTACTTTGAATCTTTAACAATGCCGTCCAACGTTTAAATTGTGTTTTTAATATTTTCTCAAAATATCGCTATATTCTGTGTATGTTCTACCGTTACTGTTTCTTTTTCAGACAAATCTATTATTTTAATAAAATTATTTTAGAGAGAGTAGTGTTCGAGATCTAAGTCTACGTCGTCTTTCTATCCACCAAGTAATGAGCTTTATCAAAAAATGGACAGCGATTGGCCTGGAATAAAATAAAATAGACAATTGTATTGACACGACCAAACTACATGTATAATTATAGGTATGTACAACAATAAATTATCTGATATATACAAAAACAAAAATGATTAAAATACACTTACCAGGTAAAAATCAGTGCCCATGTGGACGTTGAAAGTTCCCGAAACGGTCTAACTCTTCGATTTTTGCTAACATTTGGATTATTATTATTACCATTAGATAAATTAGTTTGTGAGCCGCCGGGATTTGCTGCATAGGCTGCTTCTAGAATCCTTAATCGAGCAAGTACATGGTCAATATCTCGATTGAGACGATCCACAGTTTCCTGGAGAATTGCTACAGAGTCAAATTTATTGTGTTGTTGAGTAACAACATGGCCATGTTCATTAAATTGTTTGGTGACATGATTAGCTCCATGTTTTGACTTGTATTTTCGGACGGCACCAGTAGTAGTAGTGACTGTGGTTTCATTTATTTTATTTGGTTTCAACTTGTCACATGTTTCATCATTTATTGACGATGACACGGTGATACTCGGTAGAATTGATTTCATGACAATCATGTCAGATTTATCTTCTGTCTCTTCCACGTCACTATCACCACTGTAGTATTGATCAGATGACTCGGTACTCGTGGGATGAGAGATCACAGTTGACATGACATCATTGACATCAACTTGAATAGTTTCATCCTCATTTTCTTCAACTGAATAACTTTTAGCAATACCATTGACACATGGTTTATGCATAGGAGATGGAGGAGGAATCATTCCTGGAGTCAATTGGAACGTATCCAAATGATTCTGACTTGATTTTTGATTAGAAGGAATGTGTCCATTGGATAATTTAGAGGTTGTATGAATTGTTTTGGTTGTTTCTGTCACTATAACTGTGTTGTCAGGAGGAGGAGGAGATGACGTTGTTGTGGATACCTTTGCTTCTTTTACAGGTGTGTCTTGAGGGGTTGTCTCTGGAGAACTTGGCAATGAATTATTAGCAGATGGTATTTCTGACGAGGAACCTGAGACGCTGGTACTACTATTGCTACTACTACTACTCGTGAACCTGTCCACGGCGTCTTTAATATTGTCAAGTTCTGGACTGTTCAGACTAATAAATTCATAGAAAGGTCCAATAGAGTCGAGGAAATCTTGAACATCTCCATTGAATGACATGGTTTCTACAATCTGAAAAAAACAACAACAATAAATTAAAGTACCTATTCAATACACAATATATAAAAACAAAAAGCAGTGTATTTGAATAAAAATGTTAGTGTTAACATTTTATTCGTGTAGGGTTATAAATTATAACTTATAATATAACATATTATGTTGTGAAACCCAGTAACCTGACCCAACTAACTAGGAATCTTGTAATTTTTAACAGAATAAAAAATTCTTACATTATCAACACTCAGATTAGCTGTGGCTAGCATGCGGATAGAAACAGGATGATTGAGACAAACCTTTTTAAGTTCTTCAATATAAGTATTCATGGCCTCCTCTGAAGTTATTTCACCAAGTCGATTCCAGGACTCCCATTTTGCTCGTCCTATGGGGTCCCAAAATCCAGGTTTCGGTTGTTTACATGGCCCTTCTGTGGCCTGTTTGAAAAGGCTATAAAATTTTAGTTTTGTTCCATTTGATGGTTGATACGGCCCTTTAAAAAACAAAAACAAAAAAAATATTAGACATTTCACATTACAAAAAAACCTTAGAATTTTTTTTTTTCATCTTTCAATAATTGAAAGTTTCAATTGACTCTCAATTATTGACAACCTAAATGTCAAATATTTAATAAAGATTTAATAAAGATTGTACATTAAGTCATGATATTCCAATCAACTTTTAGTATAAATCGGAAAGTATTGAAATGAATAAATGATGTTGTATGTTTTGGTTACCGTCGGGAGGTAGACTCTTGATAACTTTAAGAGCGGCTTGAAATTTTTCTTGAATTGACATGATGAAATGTAGAAAAGCACCAAATATGTCAAAAAACCAACAATTCCCGTCAAGCTGATCAAAATCTGGATTTTGGGACTTGTAGGAACGTTTATTTTGTAAATAACTAGTCAAGTATAAAAAAGAGAGCATGAAATTATTAAAAATCACACTCAATTTAAATCAATAGGCAACACTTTGACGTCTCAAGTACTCCATCATGAAACATGATGTGATAATACAAACTCTTGAACAACTATGGCGAAAACATTGCAAAATCCGTCTCTCTGTTGTTATTTAGTAAATAAAATATTATAAAGCTAGCAGAACGAGTTTTTCTCTGACAAAAAGTCAGAGTTTGAAGGTGAAATTTTTTTTTTATCAAGACCCACTTGAACAAGTGGTGCTGGGCTTTCCTAGATGGTAGGCCGGCCACTGATTTCCGGTTCGGTTCAATCGTTCTTTGTCTCTTTGTTCGTCAAAACTGTTTGGTTTGTAATGCCCGTATGATAAAGGTTAATTTATTCTATTTATTTTCAAGATTTGATTGCACAATTTACATTTTTTTAAATGGTGTAAGTAAAATTGCGTATTACATGAAATTATGCTTTAACCACCTCAACTCTAAACAATTAATTAAATCTCTAAAAATTATAATGGGGTTCAAATGAGTGGAACTGCTTGTTGAGTTGTATTCTTGATACTGTAATTTCCTGATCGCCCCGAATGTTCAGCTGGCTCAGGGTCCAAATAGTCCCGAATATTGGGTATCCCCGAAGTAATCTAAAATTCCGGGTTCATATTAAATATTAATCATTTTTTTCTAAAATATTTTCGTAGTATAAAAAACCTTTTTAAATTCATCAATATATACGGCCATAGCCTCTGAGGCACTCATGTCACCCAATTGTGTCCATGCCTCCCATTTTGCTCGTCCCACAATATCCCAAAATCCAGGTTTCGATTGTTGACACGGACCCTCAGTTGCTTGTTTAAAAAGGCTGTAGAATTTTAACTTGGTACTATTTGAAGCCTTATACGGTCCTTAGTACAAATGTGAGGAAATAAATTTAAAAACCATTAAATAAAATTTAGTTTAAATGATTAATATAATTTACCATTCATAGGGAGACGTCTAATAAGTTTGACAGCAGCATGAAATCTTTCTTCCAATGACATAATCTCACTATTTTTAATTAACTAAACTAGGCACTCACTGAAATGTAGTTTTTGAATTAAATTTTACAATTTGATAGTTCAGTTGTGCTCTTTAATTCTCACATTGACACACTGTCCACTAAACTTCTCACACGTCTTAGTTTTGTCAATTACTGATGTTTTTTTATTGCAAAATTAATTCACTGTGAAAAATTATGATCAAAGGTCAGAAGAGCCAAAGTCATTGGTAGAAAAAAATAAACTTTTTTGAGACTTTTGATCTACAATAACAAAGGAGTCAACCACAAGATTTTTTGTGACAGACAATCTTTTAATGGGAGGGGGAACACCAAGAATTGAATAAAAAATCCATTGAAGCTTACTACGAAGTAACGTTGATATAAAATGCAAGTAAGAATTACAGACAAGAAAACATTGGTGGTGTCTATTCTTTGGTAAGAAAATTATGATGACAATTGAGACTTTCCGCGTGGAATTTCTTAACTTTAATAATACATTATAAACAAAAAACTTGTCTTGCTTCTTCTTAAGATGTACAATAAGACAGTGAGTGCATAAAGGGAGTCTCTCTCTCTCTAAAAGTTGACTACAGTCATCACTTACACTATACAAAAATGCATTGGGTAACCCTTGATGACATGTAGCCATGACATGGAAGGAGAACGTACAGTCTATTACATTGAACACTCTCATCGTCAGTTTCCTATATATTTTGCTTGTACCCACAATTCACACTAAAGCATGTAAAGCCTCAAGTCAAAATGCATTGCGTAAATATGTAGGATGTACATAATTCGCAGATTGTGTGAGTGAGAGAGTGTGCCTTGTGCAAAATTTTTGACAATCCCTTTTTCTATTATAATCATTTATGTAGTACAATCATCGGATTAGATTTTGCAAAAATGACTGCAAAATTCTTTAAATGTTGTGAAAACCCAGTCAGGATTTTTTTTCTGTGCAATCAAGTAAAGTCTTGTTTCTTTGTCTGAATTATTTGAGGAGAAGGTTTGGGAAGGACAAATTGGGGTTAATTTTTTTTACATGCGTAGATAATGTACTTTACAACAAATTATTGTATTATTTGTACTGGTATATTTGCATTTTATTACTTCATAATCATAATATTCAAATGTGCTTAATTCTTAAATTAATATCAAGGTGCACTAGGAGCCGTGTTCACTCAAAATTTAGTGGATGAAATTGAATTGAGTTCTTGAATATAACCCAACATTGCATCTTCTTTAGTCATTTGACCCAGGTCATTCCATGCCGTCCATTTGGCCCTTCCCACGGGGTTCCAAATTCCTGGTTTAGATTCTTTACATGGACCGTAGGATGCTTGCTTAAAATGACTGTAAAATTTTAACTTTTGCGTATTGGAAGGTTTGTACGGTCCTGTGCAAGAGATGAAGACATCCGTATAATATAAATTCTATGCATATGTAGAGCTAATTAAAAATAATGACCTTCTGCAGGTAAATTTTTAACAAATTCCATTGCTGCTTTGAATCTTTCTTGAAGAGACATGGTGAAAAGTAATTATAAAATCATTTAAATAAATATGGAAAATTTACTAGAAGTGTTCTTCCTGTGTACTTTTGTACTTTGACCAAAAATTTTTTACCTGTATCGACAGACCGGACAGACGCAATCAGTGAGTCCATGACCTTAGTTTTGATAAATTTATGAAAGGTCATGAGGTATCAACGTGTACAATTACTTGATAAATGACAATTTGTAGTCACAGTGACAAATGACAATGCTATAAAATTTATACTTTGCAGTTATCACTTGAAAGTGCAAATCTCAGTCTTGTTGAGTGATATGCTGGGACATGACTTTTAGATAATGAAAATCATATCATTTGGCGTCTGCATTTTATGATTATTTTTTATTATAGACTCGCTCATTTCGCCTATTAGCCTGTTAGACAAAAAATTGTGATCATAATCAAAGTCAAGATTTGATGAGAAATTCATTACACTTACATGCAAAAAAATTCTCAACGTGGTCAAAAATAAATTAAAAATTTTCCACCAATTTCCGTTTTTTACGCACACAAAAGTCTCAGCAGTTTATTCATTATTTTTTTCTGGTGTAAGAAAATTTGGCTGAATAAAATAATCATTTTTTTCACTATTAATATTTTGAGTCTACAAAAAACTAATGTAGTTAGGTTATTAGTACTTAAAATCAGTTGGGTAGATTATTGTTTTCAAAAGCTTTTTTTATTTTTGATTTAAACATAAAAGATATTAATGGCAGTATTTCTTTTTCTTCCTTTAACAAAAAAATTATTTCAAGTTTTTAATTAAAATGAAAATGATTTTCTCTTTTTGTTTTTTTTTGTCCCAGTACAATAATAGCTAGACACAATAATAATAATATTATTATTATTTATGTTACTACGAAAAGGAGTACAGTTAATTGTACAGTGATATTGAGTTTTTTTTAATTGATTACTATTTTAGATATGGTGTTGTTTTTTTTACTACGACTTGATATCTTGTCTTGAACTTGATCTCTTCTCTTTATCAGTTTTTTCTTTGTCTTGTCTCTTTTTGAAGATTCATTTTTTTACTTACTACACACGTTACGATAAGTGAAATTTTGTTATTGTTTATATTGTCCTCTTCAAAATGATGGGGTTATCCTAGGTCAAGTTCTCACAAAGAATATTATTCATACACATTTATTAATATGTAGCATATATTGAAACATGTTTTTCAATATTAAATGGTGGACAGTATTTAATGTATTATGTTAGTTGTTGTCATTAAATTAAATTTACACATAAATATGTAAATTTTGCACAAATTCTCGTTCTATCAAACGAATGTTAGTTGTTTCAACTTTTGGCATTTTGTTTAAAATGTAATTATTTTCTTTTTATGTAATGTAGTATGTACATAAGTTAATGGTATATTTTTATAGTCACATTTTTTAATATTGTCAATTCATTCAAAAAAAAAATTTCTTTTTGAATATCGATCAGTACTTCTACCTCATTTTGATTGAATACGCTTTTAAATGATTTTTTTAACATGTACACCGAAACAAACTAGCACACTTAATTATTTTTATTATGGTTAAGTGTTATAATTATAATTAACTGTATTATTTATAGACACTCAAAAGTTACTTTACATTTTAATTAATTAATATATACTTAATTCTAATATTTACTATTGAATTATATATTTATTTGTCACAATTGGAAGACTTGGATTTGGGGGTCCAATTTCTTTCGGTTACCCTTGAGTCGATACACATAATATTTGTATTAGTTTAATTTAACCTACACTATCATTATATATATATATATTTATTTATTTTATTATCATTACAAATTTTTTTATAGTAATCAAAGTTGAAGAATAATTTTAATATAATGCAGCCAATTTATTCAGTTGAAATAATCAACTGAAAAACAAAAAAAAGTAATTTTAATTTTGTTTCATATTATGCATCTAATGATAAGTAAAAATACGTCCTTGCGTCTGTCAAATTAATTAAGCCTTTTCCTAATGACCTGGAGAAGAATTAAAAGTTTTATTTGTATAATTATAACATAATTACATGTCTAAGAATATCTTAGGCTGAGAAGAAACTAGTTTTAATTTCTTTTGTACAACTTTTCTACAAAACTTTTTTTTAATAGCCTAAACCTAGAGACAAGATCGCTATCACAGTTCGTAATTAGTTTTTTTTTTAAATATTTATTTTTATGTGCAATACACATGTGTTAGTTATTAATGAATAATGTAGTACATTGTTTGTTTTCAGAATAAATTGAAACAAAAGACTATTAAGTAATAAACAATTATATTCTTTTGAAAAATAAACAAAATGATTAAATTTACAATAGAACACACACAACTCTGATATTGTATATTTTTGTCAACTAAATATAATGTAATTTTGCAATTAAAAATAGTCCACATGGAATTTTATTACTATTTAACATATTATTGCCTATGTACAGTATATATTTATATATATACCTTAGATTAAATTAAGTTAATTTATCTTAGATTAAATATTATTTATATAGTAGCCATATTTATAATATAGCTATATATTATTATCTGGATTATTGTCCCTCTCACAGGCTTATTTCATTGACATAGCCAATTGACGTCGTTTTTCTAAACTTCTACTTAAAACTAATGGGTATATTATATATTTGTATATTTATTGTAAACTAACATATATATTAAGTACAATTTGTAAATTATTCATTATATAATGCATCCATTTATTGTCTAATTACACGACTGACAATGATGTATCCCCATGTCTTCAACACTTGACCTGTACATCATCCTCAGTGTGGCCCATGGTTCACCTCATAATTTTTAATATTGTCATACACATGTAATTATTACATTATTTTTTAATACTGAACAACAAGACAAATTTTTCATAAAATAGACAAAAACATTTACACTTATTTGACCAAATATTTTTCTACTGCAAGAAACTGAAAAAAAGATTCATTTTTTTCATATTTTTTAAACTCAAATTAAATATCTGACATGAAATTGAACAACTAAAAAAAAAGAAGTTGGTTAATAATATTTATAATAGTCTACATCAATTAAGTCTATCAATTATTGTACATGGATTGACAATCACAACGACTGTGTAGGTCAGGCTATTTAAAATGTAATGTAGTATTTTTTAAGTACACATTATTTTACATTTCTTTGGTATAATAATATTCCGGTCAACTGTTCTTCTGACTTGTTTAACTCTGACACACAACACAATTTTTTTTACATGTATACATTATGTAAACCTATTTAATTATTTAAATATTATTTTAATTACAGAAGACTTTATTTACAGAATTTTCTTATTGCCCATAAGCACACGTTTCTTTTTTTTAAATGGTTGCATTTTTCAATTTAAATGCCTAACCCTTAAATCTGTAGATTTTATACAGTGAAAGTAATTGATAATTTAAATGATAATCAACGAAGATTTAAAATAAAATATTTATTTTATACATTTGGATATAATTATCCTACAATAGGGGAGAAAATTGACTATAGTTTACAATCACAAATTTCAAGTATGTACATTTATTAAATATGTCACAAATATTTATAACAACTAAAAAAAGTCATTCTTTCAAAGACGATGAAATTGACATTTGACATATGTTTTTTAGCAGTGAGTCTCTTTACAATTTGAACAAGAAAAAGTAGAGAATATTTTTTCAAAAATTAATTCCTCTTGAGTTAAATAAGCTCTGTCCTAGGAATAAATCATGAAAAAGGAGAGAGAAAATTGTCAAGATATTTACGAATTTTTTATGAACATTCAATGTTCTTACATTTCAAAAATAAGGGTACATAATATATATGTATATGTATATTGTTTTTGTCCCAAAAAAAAGTTGGTCAAATTAAAGACCTTGGAGAGTAGAGTCTAGTGTAATATGTAGTCAAATATATTTTGAGAGAGGAAGGGGGAGAGAGGACAAAAAGTGGTATTGAATTGTGAGGGTTGATTTATTTTGGCTCCGTTGTGTGTTTGTGAATTAAAATGTTAGAAGAAATTAATCAACGTGCCCCTTCTCTACTAGAAACAGCTGCGCTCTGCACTGCTGAATCAATCCAGCCCAAAATAATTGCTTTTTTTGGCCTCCACACATTTCTCCAGCTGATACATCATTCAAGAAACTTTTAATATTTCTTTCCTGGACAGCCTCCTTTCTACTTTCCCCTCTTGTCTTGTGTTAGAGTACAAATAAATCCATGTAGATACACACAAAATGACCTGTGTGACCTACATTGACAATTATTTTGGGGGAGATTTTCATTTCGAAAGTTTTCTCTTTTTTTTCCTATTTGAAAATGATTCATTCTTTGTGTATCCAAGTACATAAGTTGATTTAAATGATACGAGTTAAATTTCAACGAGATGAACTTTGTCGGCATCAAATATTCAAATTGTTGAAACTTTTTTTATGAATTCACCTTGATTCTTTTCCAAATAGGAAAAAAAATTACTTTCTTTTCAGTGATATGAATTAAAATTAATAATATTCAATATTATTTTGGCATTTTATATTTTTTATAGACGCTCTAGTTAATTTTTCTCTTAATATGAATTTCGATTGTTCAACAATACGTTCTCTATGTATAATTTTTCATTTTTTTGATATTTTAAGATATAATTAATACACTTGTGTATTAATGTACAATATGTATTCGTTTCAGTACACGATATATTTTATATATTTTTTTTTTGTATATATTCTCTGTTTCATTAAAGTTTTTTATCGCATATTTTCCAGGTACTAACTGAAGCACTCTTTTTTTGTTTCTCCATTTTTCGATTTTTAAAGTACATCATATTTTTCCATTAAAGTTTTTAATAGAATGATGAGACTTTTTTTTCTGTTACTAAATATATATATTTTTTATATCAATTAGGTATATGATATATTATCTATATTTTATACTCACAATTTTTTGTTGCATGAAACTCTATCCACAATTTTAAATAATTTTTTGTTTACAGTCCGGCTGTTGTAAGTATATCATAATTAATATCTTTTTTTTTTGTCTGTTTTTTAGGTATTAAGTCGCTCCCATTTGTTCGTCTCTTCATCTCTTATCCCAGACATGAATATATCTGAAACTCAGGTAACTTATAAGAATACTCGTAACTCAAATCATTTCTACCAAGGGATTTTATTGTCAAGGGTCAAGGAAAAGGAAAAGGGATGGGGGAAATTAAATTAAAGGTCTTGACCTAAACGGTCAAGTTCAGAGAGTAGAAAGTCAACATCAGGTTTCTTGACAGCTGGATTTGAAATGATATTTCGGAAAAAGTTTGGCAATTCTCCTTGTGGTTGATAACCTACCATGAGGGTTCCACCTTCCATCATCTTTTGTTTTATTTTGGGACAACATTCAGCCAATACTGAAACATTAAATAAAGTAATTGTAAGAACAATGGAAATAATGTACAGTTTTTTAGTAGCGATCGCCATATTTAAATTTGGAAGATAAATAATAAACTTTTTTTTAATTTTAACTCACGTTTGATTTTTTCTGGACCCCATGGCATGGCTCGATGGCGTTTGGGTACATACCAGAAGCAAACATTGACAAATTCAGGCTCTTCAATTATCAAGTGGAATTTTTCAGGCATTGTCTTCATTTTGGCCTATTTGAAAAAAATATTTTTTTAGTTTAATCTTAATTAAAATTATAATAATTAATTATTAATATTATAAGAAAATTCCAACTTACCACCATGTACTCAGTCATTTCCATCAAGTGATCCACATGCCGTTCTAATCCACTAGTTCCCTATTAATCATACAAGGAAAATAATTTAAGTGTGATAATTTTACATTTCTCGTTTAACTTTTTGAAAAAAAACAATTTAGTTAATTACCTTTGCACGCCATTGAAGCCAGAATTTGAAAATGTCATTGTGTCGTCCACATTGAATGACCTTGTCTCCTGTGTCAAATCTCACATCATAATGCTTGTCCTGTTGAAAGAGGTAGTCTGCACACATTTGATTACAGTTGGTGAGCACACTCTGTTTAAAAAATAATACACATAATTAAATTTTAATTAGTATTAAACTAATTATATTTTTTAGTTGTAAAGTCCTTACCCCCTCTTTAAAATGAACAGTGGAGCATTGGAGCACAGTTGTCAGTAATTTATGAGGATTCCAGGTGAGAGAGTCAGCCCTAAATAAAATGACACAATTAGTAATTCATTTTTTTTAACTTTATTCTAAAATATTCACTGCAGTTATAAAAATTATGCAAAGCACATGCATTGTGCATGGAACTATCGATTAAATGTTAAAATCCAAAAACTTTTCATTGAAAAAAGAGACAACTTTTTTTTAGAAAAATCAATGTCGTAATCCATGTGATTGATGACCATAAACATTAAATGGGGAATACATTAAAATGCTATTAAAGAAGGGTGGTAAAATTTTGGTGAGGGGATGGTGGGAAGGTTAAAGTGACTCAATTGAATAAAATTTGACAGTTGAATTCAAAGTCTTAATAAATTAGCATGAGGAGGATGTAGTACATAGAACAGTGGTAGAGTCATCAAGTCTCTTTGTTGATTAATTTTAAACTTTTGTATAAAATCCCTTCTCTCTCTCTTGTAATGCAACCCACTCTTACAGACTATTAAAAACAGAAATTGGGGAGAGACCAACCTTTCAACGCCAGCGAACCGATTTTCTCGGTATTTTTGAGACATCAGTACTGAACTACCCCAAGCCCCCTAAATATTGATTGACAACAAGGGAACGAAATTAGTCTCATGTTTTCATTCCTACTCTCATCCATATTACAAGCTTCAATTTATTTATCGTCTTTAATTATTGTATTTTGGCCCATCCTCGTGTTATTATTAATAATTTTAAAAATAATTAAATTACACTTACGTCAATGTGAAGCCACATATTGTATTTTTCACAAATGTCAGCAATATCATTGATGGGATCAAAGGCTCCAAAGACAGCTACGAATTTCAATTAATTTATTATTATTTAGAGTTAAAAAAATAAAATAAATATTTTAGTTGAATTTTATTCTACACTCACTTGTTCCAGATGTGCAGTTGACAAAGAATGGTGTTTTACCCTTGGCTTGACACTCTTTGACCAATCGTTCCAATTCGGCTGGAATCATTTTTCCCCTATAAAATCATCATTTTTTGTAAATTCCTTGATTGTGATTATTAATTACTAATTAAATACAAAATACTCTGAAAAATTTTCAGTGAAAATTAATGTCAAAAGTACCTAGAATCGGCAGGGACCATGACACAATTATGAGTCCCTAAACCTGTGACCATAGCGGCACTCTTGATGGAATAATGACACTGCATGGGATAAAATAAATAAAATGACAAAATAATTAATTATAATAAATTTTGATGTAAAAATCAGAACTTTTGATATAAAAATAATAATTTAAACATTACAATTTAAATAATAATCTCACAAATTCTGAGGTAAACATGACAAGTTCTGATGGTAGAGCACGTAAACCCTCTGCTTTGTAACGTGGGAATTTCTTGTGACGAGCACAAATGATGGCATACAAGTTTGAAATGCTTCCACCTTTAAAATTAAAGTAGAAACAACCATTATTTTATATGTAGGACAATTTGTAGTTACAAAACTCAACTTTAAAAGGAAATTGACATATCTACAACTAACAGTTAACAACTTGTGTCAGAGAAGAGGGGAGGGGGAGAGGAATTATCATTCATTTTTATTTAAACAAACATAAACAAGAATTCATTTTGAGAGGATCATAATAATCTTGGGCCATAGTCGTAAATAAAATTAAAAAAAAACTACAGAAAAAAACAGATTTTCCCAAACCCCTCTCCCTCTCAGTACGAGCTAAGGGTAATCATCATAAAGAAGAAACAAACTGACACAGTGTATGGGATGCCCATAATAGCAATAATCTCTAAAGTTTAGCCACACAAAAAAAGTCTCAACTTTTTCGGGGATCCAAATAGACAATTTTTTTTTGTTTTTCTACAAAGTTTGTTGATATTAGGAAATACAAGAAGAATTGGGTATAAAAAAACAAAGAAAATTATTTGCCTGGTGCAAGGATACTGTCGCCATTAGGGAAGCCAATGATCTCTCTCATTTTCTTGAGAATGAAACTTTCCATGAGGATGAAGACAGGTGCAATTTCATAGGTGAACATGTTCGTATTGGCTGTGGCTGTCAACCATTCTCCGGCCATTGAGACGGTGTCCAGACCATTAGACAATTGGTTAAAGAAATGTGGATGTCCTACGTCACAAAAGAATGATAATAATAAAAAATAAGACAATTTAATATCAACCAAATTATTCAATCATTTTTTTTATATCTATTTTCATGTCATCCAACTCCTTATTCAACTGTTCATCATCCTCTCTCTTTTTTAAATATTTATTTTAATAAGATAACCATATTTTATATTATTTTTTCATGCTAATTAATTGCTTCCAAAAATATTGTACAGATTACAGATATACATTTACATGTCTCATCATTTTGTATATCCTTATGTAAAATAAATAATGAGAGAATTTTTATTATAATCTTGATCAATTCTTCTCTTGTATTATGATGGGCGTAAAATGGAGACAAGATTTTGAAAGACTTGCCATCAAATGTCTATTTTTTTTGCTTGTTGTTTCCTTCTACGGGAACAATGTGTGCTTGTCATTTTACACACAAAAAAATATTCTTGTTGTTTTTTTTTCATCAATCATGAGATTGAACAAGAAAAAAAATGTTGAGAGAGAGAGAATCTTTTTTATCACAAGGAGAATCTTTTTTTTTGTTTGGATGATGGGTCTTTTGAGAATGAGAATGAGCTCAACATTTTATTTGTTTGACATTTTTCAGTTCACTTTACACATAAGCTTTAGATGTACATAAATATTTTGTATCTGTACATGAAGTGAACATAGGGGCCCAGAATGAGAGGGGGACTGAGGTCATTCATGCTGACAGAGGAAGTCCCAAAATGCTAGTACCACCAGAATAGTATAGGCTTCCCTCTGTATGAAACGACCCTCATTTTTTTGTTTGCTGTATGATTGTCATGAATGGGAGTGGGGTGAGGAGCGGAAGCTATTACATGGTCCGCTTGTAATCCATTGTAATCAAAAAAACTTCAAACAACACAAATCACAAATCAATGAGAACCAAAATTAAAAGCACGTGGCCTCCCCAATTTTTTTCTTCAGCTCAAGTCAACACCAAGACGCTTTTGATTTGGTGATGGTGTAGAATTTGTATAAGATTTTTTTATCATTTATTACTCATTTGTCAACTCCAGAGACGGAGACGGAGAAATAAAAACAGGTCAAAGTAATTTTTCCTATTTAAAATTACCAGCACGTCCTCATCTATGTACAAATATAGTGTACAGTACACGTATCTGTAAAATTAATTTAAATTCAGTTTGTGTTACTAACCTAATATAAAATTTCAATTTTTTACAGCTAATTTAATACAGAAAATTCCAGTCTCTTTTATGTGGTCACTATTCCTTATTTAGTGGAATAGGGAGAAAGTGTATGTGTAATTGTATAAAAAAAGGGAAAATATTTAACATGTACATCAAGTGAAGTTTTTGTATGACAATAGATTGTTAGTGGTTGACTAGTCTCTCTTTCTCTCCCCCTCTCATCTTCTTTTTTCTTTGTACAAGATGCAATGTGAATGTGTAAGAAAAGACCTAATTGGATGTCATAGAAAGATGGGGAAGGTCGTATTTCATTCAATAAACCCGGGATTTAGACCAAAACCAGGGATTCCACTTGTCTCTCTTGGGACGAAAAACTATCATCCTCCTTCCACATTATGCTTCACTTCATTCCTATTCTTTTTTCCCCTTAGTCCTCACACACACAATCTCTTTTTTTGAGACTGTTGCAGAAAGAGAGAAAAACTTTAGTCCATTCTTTTTTCAAAACCCAAATCTGTTGTTAATATTATCAAAATGATCTTCATCTCGATTATCTGTCCTCGTTTTTTTTCACTGTACAGTCTTTTGAGTTCAATGACTTTTTTCCAAACAATAAATTTTCCTTTTAGTTTTACATTTATTTTCTAAGTATTTTGATATTGTCTAAATATTTAGTATCTAAAAATTTTAATTAGTACAGATCTGTAGTTAGTTTTAAAAAACTCTAATTTTTTGTACAATGAAATGAAGAGAAAGAAAGTGACTCAAAATTTATTTGCTCAGCCCCCCAAACTATATTGACACACCATTAAAGAGTGATGAGGAGGGGTGTCGGAGGTTACAATTTTCGTCATCTTTGGTTTAACACGAGAGAGAAAGGAGTGTATGGGGAAAAATGCATTTCTAATCCAAAGCTGGGATTACGTCCATTTCAACAAGGAATTTCCATTCAATTCCATCCACACACACAAACTCTACACAAGAATCTTTTACCCCCGTCCCTTCCCATCGTAAAGCTCTTGACGCCTTGCTTAAAAGCCGGCAATTTCTTGATGGAAATTATTCCGTGTATGCAATTCAGCCCATTATGGGTTGAAGGGATGCAAAAAGTTTAAATTAAACTACCAAAGTACAAGTAGAAAATATTGGACTTATGTACGATATAAAAATACGAGAGAGAGAGAGAGGGGGGGGGGGGGGGAAAGAGCAATTTAAGGAAATTGTGTGTGGCCGATAGAAAATCTTTTGAGTCTTCTTGTGCTAATGGAATGCAATAAGGGTGAGGTGTTTAGGTTAAAGGGTGTTATCGAAATGTAAATGTAGTGTAGTGTGACGATGAGGATGACAGGGACATTCATGGGAAAACTTGCCAGTCAATCCAGATTGCCCACAGTCTCAACATCTTTACTCACTCTCACACATCCTCCTCTTCTTTGTGTAGCCTTGGAATCTTTATTCCTTTGAAAACTTCTAATCGAGGAAAAAAAGAGAAATACATAATAAAATGTACTCTATCTCTACATTGTTCTAGCCAAGTCTCTTCTGGATCGTTATTTCATTCTCCTCAATCCTCCATCAAGCTAGGAAAAACTCTTTTCCATTCTGTGAGTGGAAAACCTTGCTTTTCCTATTCCTTGCACTTTATGCACTCCAGTCCATACAGAAACAAGGAAATTCAATACAGAATGAGACACGACACAACATCCCAAAGCTGTGGGCTGTGGACTGTAGCACATAGTCAAACTGAATTTGGAATTAGAGTTTTCCACGAAAACTCCAAAATTACCCCCATTCAATACAAATAGACTTTTCAGCAATACAGATAGACAAGACGAGTCAGTATTTATGTGTGTAGATTTTAGAATAGTCCATGTAAAACTAAAATTTTCGTATTGTGTTTTCTCCCAGCTATTTATACACACACAAGCCACCCCCATATTATTTACAGTCTCATGTACTTTCTCTTTCTCTGATAAATCTTTCAATGTGAAAGAGAAGGAGAAAAAAGTTTTGAGAAACTTAAACTTCCAACTTGAGTCTCTTTTGTAAAGATTCTTTTTTATCTCGACATTTATTTCTATACCTCTCCCAAAAATACTTTCATTCCTATTCCCCTCATTACGACCTGGATTACTTCACCCTCTTTCTCTTTTTTTTATTGTCTTTACTGAGAGACGAGAGAATGCCTGACTTTTCACTCATTATTTTATCCTTCCCAAAATAATACGTACACTGTACACATGTACATACATACAAGTCAAATGAACATTTTCAAATCTAATTGTATCTAGTCTAGACAAATAATATTTTTATTGTAATTGTAACAATAACGAGTCACCATTGAGAACAATTGTCTGTACTCGTAGAGAGTAGAGACAAAATTTTATTGTACAAAATAATTAATTGATATTCCACAATAATTCTGACTTTCCTATAGAAAATTATACTCTACCATAGCTATAGTTATTCAAGAATTGTATCTGTACTGTATAGCTTTTGGATTGTATCTTTGGTATGAAGCGGGTTGACTGTATTTAAGTACACTGGATTCAATATTCTTGTACAAGATACAGATAAAGGCGGGAGAGAGAGGAGGGTGGGGGTAGCAGATGTACATGACAGGGAATGGGACAAGTGGTGCATTTTGGATATTATGAAGATTTTTTCCTCTCTTTCATTTTCATCTCTTCCCCCTATCCTCACCCGCATCGGCTCCTTTCTGAGTCTAGTGCAATGCCAGTGTAGAATGTAGTCAGGCTGAAATTCTTTGAGAGACTACTATTCTGTGTGTGAGTTGGTATGTCTATGTAGAGAAAAATAGGGAATTTAATGTACATATGGGGTGCTATGGGGTTTTTACTATGACTTGGATTTTAGATTTTCTAGCTAAAGAGGCTTGAGATGGAATGGGGAGGGGGGATGGGCTTTATTTAGTCTATACTTGAATGCTCCTTGTTTTCTACCATCCACATTTCCTTCTCATCTAATGTATTTTCCGAGTGCCTTTTCAAAGCCATTGGTCCATAGGTAATTCTCGACCCCGATTTACCATCTAATCGCCTTAAGTCCACCACTTTTTCTTTCTCCCTTTCTCTCTCTCTCTCTTTACAAATACAAGCTCTCTTTTATAAACATCATATGGCAAATAGCAGGGGACATGAATAAAGACAAATTGTAGTGTAGTCGAACTTTCTTTTTTTTTCTATTTACTCTTTCCCTGTCAAAAATTTATCAACATGATCTTGACAATCAAACAAACATTTATTCATTTTCATTTTTTAATTAAACACCTGTATTTATCTATTTATTAAATTCTTTTTTATTTTCTAGTCTCTTCCAAAATGTAAACTTTTAATAAGGCCAAGGCTCTCTATCTGTAAAAAGTTGAATTTGTCTCGGTCTTGAAGTTTCATAATTAATTTTAATATTTCTATTTTTTTACTCTAATAAATATCGTCAAGACTTTCAACATTTTGTGAGTGACTTTCTCTTTGTATTAAATTTGAACTGTCATATTCAAAAACATAATAATATAGTTTTTCTTTTGTCTATTTTGAGACAGATTCAGGCTATGGCCTTGAGCTCGTTGAATTTTAGGTCTTGTGTCTAATTTAATGAAATATACATCTATACATGTACAGATACAAAACTCGTCATAACAAATTTAGCCTTTAACATTCAAAAAATTATTTTTTTGGCACAGATTTGACTACCGCCTACAATTCCAACTCCTCCCACGCAAAACCCAAGTTGATGGAGAAAGTCTATAGAAAGTCTTGGCACAAGAAATTATGTGAAAGATTTTCTAGTTTGAATGAGGAAGAAAGGAAGAGGGGGAGAGAGGAGGAGGAGGGGGGGTTTGTTTAGTTGGAGAATGTGAATATATAGACTTTTATGAATTAGGGTGGAATTACAGTGGGCTTTTGACTGTAAGTATTGAATCAAGAGTCCTCTGTGGGTGACATATATGGATTGCTATAATGGCACTCCAGTTTCACCCGTAACAATAAGCCATGTGGCTTCCACTGTTGGGGACTCTCCCTGTGTGTGGCTTTCATGTGCCATAACTCAAGAGCTGATGCTGGATTTTCCCCAAATAGCTTCCCATCCACAATCTACGCCAATACTAAAGACTCTCTCTCTCTCCTTTTATATAGACATGTAATCTCAATGTTATATCACATTATTTGATATAG
>JAQIVZ010000594.1:0-58026 GCA_034700945.1 Arrhopalites spinosus | reverse complement strand
AAACTCCGCGCAGCCTAGCTCTAGCAGTAATCATACGTGTAATAGTTTGAGAAGAGATTTTTTATGTGGAACATGTTAAAAAATTTGAGTTGAATTTTTGGTGGTCCAGATCTTGCCGATAAAATTTGGAGAGGATTAGCATTTTTGTTTCGGAACTGACCTTGTCCTGTGAAATTGGTGGTTTTATTTGGATACTACTTTAATCTGAGCCGGTCAACATGGAGGACGGCCATGCTAGGAGCTGGGAGGAAGTAGTTCAACATTTTGCAGTGGACCCTGAGAGAGGTTTATCACTTGACCAGGTCAAGCGACATCAGGAGAAGTACGGGCCGAACGGTTAGTGACTATTTTAAATGTATTATGAATAATTAATTGTAATTAAGTGTCCATTATTATTTTTGAATTTTCCATTCTTATGTAATAACCACTTTTTTTTTATTTACTTGTACTACTTAATGAGGGTTTTTTATGTGGTCATGTTAATACGCATTTACAATTAATTGTACATGATTGCATATTTATTTCTTGTCCTTGTTCTCTCTAGAATTACCTGTTGAAGAAGGAAAGACAATATGGCAGTTGGTTATAGAACAATTCGATGATCTTTTAGTCAAAATTTTACTCCTTGCCGCTATCATTTCTTTCGTAAGGAAAAAAGATGATTAAATTATTATTAAATGTATTTACGACGTAAAATGAAAACTCTAACTTTCAATGTGCATTCTAATTGAATTTATATATTATTTCTATGCAAATTTTAGGTTTTGGCATGCTTTGAAGAGCATGATGACAGTATGGAAGGTATCACGGCTTTCGTAGAGCCGTTCGTCATTTTGCTCATCTTGAGTAAGAACCATTTTAATTAAAATTATTATTCATTTTATGAAAAGTACGTCTTTGAGAATTTATATGAAATAGAGTGTAAGAATTTTAAAACAATTTGTTCATTTTTTACAGTTGCTAATGCTATCGTCGGTGTATGGCAGGTAATTCTTTTGACTTTATGTAATATACGAAATATTTCTTCTTTAAAAATGTGTGATTTGTCAATACTTAATTTCGTTTTTCTTTTAAATTTAAATCATTAAAGGAGCGTAATGCTGAGAGTGCAATTGAAGCGTTGAAAGAATACGAACCCGAGATGGGCAAAGTTGTTCGAACCGATAAGGCTGGTGTGCAAAAGGTGATTCATTTATTCTTATTCTTGATACTATCAATGCAAAAGGTGATTTATTTAGTCTTATGACTATCTGGATTTATTTTACCATTAAAATATTTTTAATTCATAAAGTCACAGTGAAATGTGTATTCAAAAACAGTTGCAATAGATTATTATTATTTAATTGTAATTGTGACTTGCTCTCCATTTGGACCTACAGTGATGAGTTGACCCTCACTACTCAACTCATTCAAGTCTTTACGACTCATCTCAATATTGATTTTCGTCATGTATGATGATGGTTCAGGAGTCGGTAATTCCAAGAGACGACCCTCTCTTTGTGCTCGAATCAGATATTTCTTTCTTAATGGAAGAGCCATATTTAAGTTGTCAAAAATAGCATAGGCCTCTGGGCTCATCTGAGGGTACATTCCTTTTGCCTTGCTCATGTCTTTGAAAGCACAACGAGGGAAATTTTTAATTGTACGCTTCAACTTCCGATTATTAGTTGTAAATAGAGCAAGACAATTCTCTTTCCTAGATTCATGATACTTCAGAATCAATACAAAAATATTAAACATAAGTAGTATTATTATGAAATATTTTAAAATCTAGATTATTGAACTCACGGGATACTGTAGCATAAAATCTAAGGGTCCTTTACATGACTCTCGAGGAGATTCATTTTTCTCTTTCTTTTCATCTGCTTCCGGTTCATCATCATCTGTGACTTTAGCTTTGGGTTCACCTTCATCATCTGAAGGGTTTCCTTCTCCATCGCCATCATTGCCGTAATCCAAAAATCCGGACTCTTCATCCTCCGGTTGTTCATCAACAGAATGAAGAGGCATGGGAATTTTAGGGAGCAATTTTCTTTGTTTTTCAAATTCTCTGGTGACATCCCTTGAAATTCCGCCCTGTGTGATGATGGCATAATTAAAATCACAGTTTTCGAAAATAAAGTTGAAACAATTTTCTCCGAATGGACAAGTTGAGGGATCTAGACATGTCATCCAGCTCATGTAACACTTGTATTTTCCTGTGACGTAAAAAAATATCAATATTTTATTATGATTATTATTTAAAAAATCATCAAAATAAAGAACAAATGTTCTTTTAAGTACAATGTCTCTAGTTTTTACCTGGAGGGTCTTCAGTCGTCACACAAATTTTATTTCTCGACTTTAAATCTTTTAATTCAGTCGGGTTGTCTCCATCATAATGAAAATTTGCCACCTTCCCCGAAGAATTCCCCATCAAGAATAAGTCGTCAGCACTTTGTATTAATTTTTGAACTGGTAAAGGGACAAAAGGAATTCTTGATGGAAGGGCCAATCCTGAATTGTTACCATCTAATTTCCAAAAATGTTCATTTGTATTCGTCTCATCACACGTCACAAAGACATCATGCAGACGTATTTTAATTCTAATTGTATCTTTTAACTTTGTCTGCTCGTCTTTCTGCTCATAGAATGGGTATTTTTCCCTTTAAAAGTAAAAATATATATTCATTTTTAATAGAAAAAAATTAATAATAACATTTGCATGTGAGAATGATACTTGAATTAGTAACTAACACTATCCGTTCCATTATCTGTTTCATAGTGAGTTGAGTCTCAAAATTCCCGTCAAAAACTTCAAGAATGAGCTTCACAGCAGATAATTTTGGTTTGGGTTCAGTCATCTCTTCATCCTCAATACAAATATAGTCCACAACTTTTTTCAAACCACAATTCGACATTAGCTGTAATAATAAAAATAGAATAATTATGATCGTGAGAGGGAATCAAAAGTATGAATATATGTACATAATAGGTAAATGTATTATTTATGTAGTATTATTTATGTACCAGGGGTTGACATTGTTAATTTTAAGGCTTCATAATCTTCAGTCAATTTATGTGTAAGCTTGTCTTTCAAGGATCCAAATTTGAAACTATTTACTCTAAAAATTCTACACAGACCATCTTTCTCTCCAGTGTCTAAAACACCTGGAGTACGTTTCAGAGCGACAACAAGGTTTCCCCACATTTTTCTATTAGCTGACTCGAAGAATGGAAATTCTCTTCTACAAAAAACAAATACACAAAATACAATAAAAATGATTGCCAAATAATTAAAAATATACTATAGTAATTCATTTACATGCATGTGTATTTGATGATTTTAATGTACTTACGTAATAAATTCTCTAATGTGGAGACTTGACCCTGTCTGATTGTCAAAATTCAGCAAAGCAAGAGTACCCAGAAGTGACTTAGACAAGTCAGGTTTTGTCCAAACCCTTGTGTCAGGTGGTTCTATTCGTTGCTTCTTTTTTCGGTTTTTCCATCGTTGATGATGTTGATGGCTTGTTCTTATCAATCTTTCTTGGCTTTGCTCTTGACACTTTAAAATCACTCAAGTCACTTTCGTCACTTCCTCCCATACTTAATTCACTATCTGAATCCATTTTAAATAATAAATATAGACACAACAAAAACAATCATGCACGATACAAGAATTTTCACTCACCGGCGTCTAGTTTTCCAATGTGAAAACCGTTAACCTTCACTAAGGTCATCCTTAGATCCTCCAGTGATCTTAGTTCCTTTACTGTGGCGCTGCATCTCCTCTTAGGAGGAGCAGTACCTCTTCATCAGTCCCTTTTTTTGTAGTAACTAAACTTCAAAAACCGTGTGCACAATTGGTTAGGTTACATACTTTGATAAAATTAATTATTTGTACTTCTGGTTTTTTTTTTTTGTGCAAAAGGTTCGAGCACGAGAAATTGTGCCTGGTGAGTGATTCATTATTTCTTGTTGTTAGACTATATTAAATTAAAATATTAGATTAGACTTGTAATTATGATTTGAATTTGATATGGAATTTCGTTGAGCATCGCTAACAAATTATATGTTGTTTTTTTTCTTTCCAGGTGATATTGTTGAAATTTCAGGTATGAAAAACTTTAAAAAAAACGCATTTCCCGACCATTTTAGATCCTATAATGAATTATAAATAATAATCAACTGATTTAAATGTAGTTGGTGACAAGATTCCAGCAGACATTCGTATTGTGAAAGTTTTGTCTACAACATTGAGAATTGATCAGTCAATCCTTACGGGAGAATCTGTTTCCGTCATTAAACACAATGAGCCTGTTCCAGATCCACGAGCCGTCAATCAAGACAAGAAAAATATCCTTTTCAGCGGTACCAACGTTGCCGCTGGTAAAGCAAGAGGAGTCGTCATTGGAACTGGCTTGAACACTGCCATTGGTAAAATTCGAACTGAAATGTCTGAGACTGAAGAAATCAAAACTCCTCTTCAACAAAAGTAAGTTTGATTTTGTAATTGTAAGGAATGAAACGAGAAAATGTTATTCATAGTGGTTAACATACAAATATATAAGAAAGTTGACACATTGATTGAGACACAGTAATAATTAGTTATATATCAAATAGATAATAATTAGTAATTATTACCTTATCATATGAGCTTACTAATCTATTCATTCTATTACATCACAATCAAATAGATTGGATGAATTTGGTGAACAACTTTCCAAGGTATGAATTACAAAATACAATTCTCATGAATACAAACACAATTCCCATAATAGTAAAGTTCTCAAGAGTACCTACCTATAGTACTTTACTTTATTTTGTGTTGGTCGTTTGGGATAACTCATTTCATTTTTTATTCAAATACTAGGTCATCAGTATTATCTGTATTGCTGTATGGGCTATCAACATTGGACATTTCAATGATCCTGCTCACGGTGGTTCATGGATCAAGGGTGCAATTTACTACTTCAAGATTGCCGTCGCTTTGGCTGTTGCTGCCATTCCTGAAGGTCTCCCCGCTGTCATCACAACTTGTCTTGCTTTGGGAACACGTCGTATGGCCAAGAAGAACGCTATTGTCAGAAGCTTACCCAGTGTGGAAACTTTGGGTTGTACATCTGTCATCTGCTCCGACAAGACCGGTACATTGACAACCAACCAGATGTCTGTCAGCAGGTACGTAATAATAATAAAATCATAACAATGTCTAATTTTTCTTAAGAGTTGTGTATTAAATGATTACATGTATTTTTTAATTATAGAATGTTTGTCCTCGACAAAGCTGAAGGAAGTGATATTGCTTTCCATGAATTCGAAATTACTGGCTCAACTTATGAACCCATTGGTGAAGTTTTCCTTGGTGGCAAGAAAGTCAAGGCCTCTGATTATGAAGTTTTACACGAAATGGGAACCATCTGTATTATGTGTAACGACTCTGCCATTGATTTCAACGAATTTAAACAAGTTTTCGAAAAGGTTGGTGAAGCCACTGAAACTGCACTCATTGTCTTGGCTGAGAAATTGAATCCATTCGCCGTCGGTAAACAAGGATTGGACAGACGTGGAGCTGCTATTGCTGTCAGACAAGACTTGGAATCAAAATGGAGAAAGGTAGTTAACCTAAATTAATAAACAGATAGTTAAGTACTTATATATGAACTAAGAACATTTATTCAAACCATGTGATTTTTACTCATTTTTGTAGGAATTCACTTTGGAATTCTCTCGTGACAGGAAATCCATGTCTACTTATTGCGTTCCATTGAAACAAAGGTATGAACAGTTACAAAAAGTTTATGTAAATAAACTAAAATATTTGAAAAAGTTTACATGTAAAATTAAATAATATCTAATGTGCTGTTTTTTCCTTTTCTATTTGAAATAAAGTAAACTTGGTACTGGACCAAAGATGTACATTAAGGGTGCCCCCGAAGGTGTTTTGGATCGTTGTACTCATGTCCGAGTTGGAACAACCAAGGTCCCAATGACCAACACCATCAAGAACAGAATCCTTGACTTGACCAAACAGTACGGTACAGGACGTGACACACTTCGTTGTTTGGGACTTTGTACAATTGACAACCCACCCAAACCAGAAGACATGGAACTCGCTGATTCTACCAAATTCTATCAATATGAAGTCAACATGACCTTTGTTGGTGTCGTCGGTATGTTGGATCCCCCAAGAAAGGAAGTAAAAGATGCCATTGTGAGATGCCGAGAAGCTGGTATTCGAGTCATCGTCATCACTGGTGATAACAAGGTAAATAAAAACGGCAATAAAATCATTTTAAAATTGAGTGACAAAAACAAATGTAAACACAAAATAATGAATATCATATAATAGGGAACTGCTGAAGCTATTTGCCGTCGTATTGGCATCTTTGAAGAAGATGAAGATACCACTGGAATGTCATATTCTGGACGTGAGTTTGATGACTTGACTGTCGATGCCCAACGTGATGCCTGTGCACGATCTCGACTCTTCTCTCGTGTAGAACCTTCTCACAAATCCAAAATTGTAGAATTCTTGCAATCCATGAACGAGATCTCAGCTATGACTGGTGACGGTGTGAATGACGCTCCTGCCCTCAAGAAGGTATTATTTTTTTCAACCTTTGGATTAAGTGTAATCAACACGTTGTATAATGTATGACATGATTATTCTCTCTTGACAGGCTGAAATTGGTATTGCTATGGGTTCTGGTACCGCTGTCGCTAAATCCGCTGCTGAGATGGTGTTGGCCGATGACAACTTCAGCACCATTGTCGGTATGAGACTTAAATGATTAGAATTATTGGGTTCATGCATGTTTCTTTACATAAAGTCTTTTACATGTTGTTTACTTGTATTAAGATCGACAGTAAAAATGCATGCAGCGAGAGGAATTATCTCGTCTGCATTCGTTCGAGTAGTTTTATTACTTTCATCATGTTCTAAAATTTATTTTTAATTTTATACAGCTGCCGTTGAGGAAGGTCGGGCTATTTACAACAACATGAAACAATTTATTCGATATCTCATCTCTTCCAACATTGGTGAAGTCGGTAAGTAAACACTATGGATTTTGTACACTATCTTTAGTATTCTTTTTTTAAACTTTTTTTTGGTGTAATCTGACATTCAATCTGTATTATCTTTTTCTTTTATCAGTTTCCATCTTCTTGACTGCTGCCCTCGGCCTCCCCGAAGCCTTGATTCCCGTTCAATTGTTGTGGGTTAACTTGGTCACTGACGGTCTCCCCGCCACTGCCCTTGGTTTCAATCCTCCAGATTTGGACATCATGAACAAAGTAAAATTATCATTTTAATTGTTTACATATACGTCTGGGATAAATACTTAAGTCAGACCTAATCTGACATTTAATCAGAAATGAAAAGGAGGATTTTTATATTAAATACTATTTGCGTAATTTATCAGGCACCAAGGAAAGCCGACGAATCTTTGATCTCTGGATGGTTATTCTTCCGTTACATGGCCATTGGCGGGTATGTAGGAGCTGGCACAGTAGGCGCAGCTGCTTGGTGGTACATGGTTTATTCCGGCGGTCCTCAATTGTCCTACAGTCAATTGGTATGAAAATCATTAAAAATTAACAAACCAATCAGTACACTAAATGTTCCAGTTGACTGTGATAACAACATGAAATAATAATGTGCTTTTATTGTAAATTTTTTATTTCACAGACTCATCATTTACAATGTAGTCCAGACAATGAACTTTTCAAAGGCTTCGACTGTGGTGTGTTCCATGATCCTCATCCAATGACCATGGCCCTCTCAGTACTCGTAACCATTGAGATGTTGAACGCCATGAACAGTTTGTCTGAAAATCAATCTTTAATCGTAATGCCTCCATGGATCAATCTTTGGTTGATGTCATCCATTGCCCTGTCCATGACCCTTCACTTTGTTATCCTCTATGTTGAAATACTCTCGGTAAGTAATTTTTCAAAATCTCTCTCTGTCACTCACCACCATTTCTTCTTCTTTAGCAAGTAGGCGTACTGTACATGTTACTAATTTTGCACACATGTGAAATAATGATGAAGATATATTTGTCTTGACTCGAGCATCATTAAAACTATTATTATATTATTTGACTGACTCTTTCTCTCTCTCCCTTAAAAAAATGTAGACGGTGTTCCAAGTAACGCCTTTGAATGGAGAAGAATGGATGGCTGTCATGAAAATCTCTATACCCGTTGTACTTCTTGATGAGACGCTCAAATTTGTCGCTAGGAAGTACGCAGAAGGTCAGCAGAAATATTATCAAGCTCATGGGATTGTGCTCATGTGGGCTGTTTTTGCAGGCTACATTTATTACTCACCCTTAACTTATCAACCATTATAACCTTGTGAACTACACTATATATAATATTAACATTTCCAAAGCATTTAAAATCTAATTCCCGCTGTCCCATTCGTAACCTGAATACCGATCTTCATACTAATATTCGTGTCCTCAAGATCAGTGTCTAGAAATATAGAGTTCGTGTTATTTACTATATAATTAATAATATAGAAGTGTATGTCGTGATGTTAAGAAAGCTTGTTAAAAAAAAGGTAGTGCATCTGATTTTTTTTCTCAACAAATACTAATCTCTTTGGATGAATCCTGATTGTCAATAGATAGAGTAGCCGAGATTATTCTCATCATTTTTTTTTCAAAGAAACTAAAAAAAAAGATTTCCCAATTCCTATTCAAACTGTCACATTATTTATTACACCCTAATCTAATCAAGTATACTATACATGTACTATAAGCTATTATATACTATAATGTAAGCTACCTTGTACTTATAGCAAATTATTCATCTGTATTACTCTAGTTTTTACTCTCTTTCTCTTTCGACTAGTGTCAATTCTAAAATTGTACCCTCTCTCTCTTCTTTTTTTTTGCTGTCGTCATTCACATACACTACACACATAACATACATACAAGTTGTGCGCATTCCATCAGTTTATCCTAGAACATTCACCTTGAAATCATTTTGATGATGATGATGATGACGAGTGTCACACGCATACAGCCAGAAAAACTAGTTTAGTTGATATAGTCTCTCGGTCTCTCTCCCTCTTGGATACATAACGATTATGGAACAGTTCCAGTGCTTTAAAGTTTAAGTAGGGCAGAATATTAATATAGATGTACAGGTAGTATTAACTGTCTTTTTCATCTGTACATCTATAACTCTACAGTTTATATCAGTTTACAACGCGTGTACACTTTATTCTTTCAAAATATTTGTACACTCCATTCCATAGGCATCCTAAATATAATATTAAATATATTATAGGTACTATACTGTACTACTATGAAAAAATGTGAATGTTGATGAGATTCGCATTGAATCAGTTCGAGGAATTTTTCACAAGATCTTTCTCATCAGACAAAAAAAAGCAAGTACGAAATATGAATTGATCCAATGCCAGATTTTTTCTATACTCTGAATAGTAATATTTTATTTGTTGTTTTTTGTGTCTTTTTTGCTACAAATTTTACTAGACTTACGGAAAGAAAAGTTTATATAAAAAAATTACTTTTCATATAATTAAGGACATATTAATAATATATATTCGTTCCTGTTCGTGGCAAGTGGTTGTTTCTATAATGATATAAGTAAAGACTTTAAATATTATAACTATAATAACATCATAGGATGTATCAAAAAAAATGAGTAACGTTATTATGATTATAATTGGTCAAGTCATGACTGACAAAAAAAAGAGGAGGAACTTTGTGTAGAATTTTTTTTTAAAAAAAAAAATAGTATAAATTAATTGTTTAATTACTGAAGGCGCAAAAAGAAAAAAGGGGAAAAAAGAGAAAAAAAAATCATGACGGTGTATACAAAGACCAAAAAAAACAATTTTACAAACTATTTACTATAGATTTATAAATTCAACTTTTTGACTGGCCTAATATTTACCATTGATTCAATTGTGAATTTTCTTGATTGAAGTTAACGTAATTGAATGGAGGGAATTGTGATGGAAATTGTGAATAATTCTTCTTCAATACAAAAAAAATTGGCAATAATTTATTGATAGCAGCCGCAGGGAGTTACATGTGCAAACCAAGTATTGTTCCTTACATTACTCTTGTTCTATGTACATGGTCCATGTTAAATGAAAGGAAAAACATGGAACACAATAAAAAAAAAGTTGAATTCTGAAAGATTTTAATTTTTATATAATATATATTAATAATATTTATTATAATATATGAAAACCATGTGTCATATTATAAACCTACCTACCTATACATGTACATTGTAAGTCTATTATTACTCTTTAAATATCAAAGTAAGTAGTAGTAGTACACATAGAATACACGAGTGAGGACTAACATTTCCAAAACATACAATTCAACAAGTTCTTCTTCTTCAAGTCCGTCATAGCACAAATGAACAATGATCACGATTTTTTTCCTTTCTTTCTTTTTTGAAAAAATTAAGACATGAGTAATGTTTACTACTAAAAAAAATGTCCAATCACAACTCAATAGTATTTTGACTTTTTTAAGAGAAGTTTTTTTTCCTTAGAAAAAAAACAACAAGAACAATGTTACAGTACAGTAGATAGATAGAAAAAAAGAAAGATTGATTATGGACTGAGGAGGGAAACAGTTTTTGAGTCTGTTTTTAGAAAAAAAAAGGAATGTTTAGGTACTTAAGTACGTAATTATTATGACTATTATATTATGAGTTGAAAGAGTCAGATTGAAAATCCAATTGTAGTTTTTAAATCAAAATAATAACTATAATAAGGAGTTAAGAAGAAGAGGGAGAAAAAAAAGAGCCTTTGAGTTTGTTTATTCTATGTGAGTATAATAAACTTGTAAAGTGGAATTTATAGGTAATACAAATTATTTACACACACATATAATATATTATACAATTCACATAACACACACACAAAATCCAACGAATAAAAGATTGAGAGATGTAATAATTATGTATTACTATTATTACTACATCTCTCTTTCTCCAACTTACTATACAAAGTGTAACATAATACGACATATATATTATGTAAGTTGAATATATTTGTATTGCTATACTTTTTTCTACAAGAATATTAATGTCTTAAAAATCAAAACTCTTTGTTTTGATTTAAAATTAGAATTTTATGGTCACCAAGTCAAGTTTTTAGGGACAATGTGGTATCCCTCCTTTCCCCCTCTCATCCATTATTCACATCACTGGTCATTGGTGTCAATTATTGGAGGAGATACAAGATGATGATGATGATGGATAGATTCCATGTAAATATTAATATTCGCATTATATATTAATATTAAATTACAATTTAAAATCATCATCATTTATAAAAAAAAAGATTTAATTAAATTATTATTATTGCTGCATTATATTCTATACATATATATATTATAAATATATTATACAAATCCATTACTAAATAGATAAAATCGTATTGGTGCCTTTGATTGTTATAATTCAAAGAGTTCAGATTGGTCGGCTCAGGAAAGAGTTTTTTTTAAAAAAAATATTATGCTTATAAACTTAATTCATATCTTCGCGTTGTACATTTACTACAATAGTTGTTATTATAATTTTTTATTTATTTATTATTATTAGAGAAACACTTTACACAGGATGGATTTGAGATATAAAAAAAAGAGAAAAAGAGCCCGTTTTTACTTGTACTTTCTAATCATTTAAAATGTATTGTGTATTAAATTAATAATAGTTGTTGTGTGATGGTATGTAATACATATAGAAAAAAGCAAAGTTCTTCAAGACTAATTAACACTACATTATGTTACATGTTGTACAATATACATTTTTTTTGATGATGAAAGAAACATGAGGTTGTCGGCAGGTAAAAAAAAAGATTTGAATTTAATTATTTTTTCTTTGATTTTTTTGATTTTAAAAGTGAAAGCTAAAAGAAAAATAATTAACCATTTGATTTTTTTTTACAAATTTAGCTTTTTTTTTGTGAACATTCATGTCAAAAAATGAATATGTATTTAGCTACCATATTAATTAATACAAATTGTATCTCTATTGTGATACACAAAAGAAGAAAACACATTAGATAATGAGTGACCATCACGTCAACAAGTATTTGTCCAAGTTGTCAAAATATTACATAAGTTACAAAAACTCAGTCAATATGTAAAGAATCATTATTCATATGATAAAAAAATATTAAGATTATCTAAAGTATAATATACATTACATAAAATATCAAATATTGTAAAGAAGGACATTCTAATGTTGCGACTACAGTTTTATCATGTATTGATTTTTTTTGAGAGGCAATTATTATTCACAAAAACTTAAATACAAAATACAATTTTTAAAAAAAACATCGTCTATAGGTAAAGTAGAACAATTTAGAGTTATAAAGTATAAGAAAAAAAGAATTTAAAGAATTTTAAAATAATTATTAATTAATTATTATATACATAACTATAGACAAAAAAAATCAAAGGAAGATCGTGTTGGAGGTACAACTTTTTTTTGAAATTTAAGTCAAAAAATGTAATTAAAAAAAACAAAAATATATTGTTGTCAATTTTACTCACATTCGTCCCTTGTACACAGTATCTACATGTTTGGGTATGTACTTTTTCTTCGTCATACTAACAAATGAATTCCATTTTCCCTCATACCTTCCGAATTCCACATTCCATACTCCAAAATTTATTAGCGACCTGATTGTTGTTGTGTTTTTTTCAGTAATTGAGTCGTTAAAGTTGAAATTAGTTTGAATCTGTATATACTATATAATATACAGAGAGTGTTTTATTATTTTTGACAATTTTTCTGTTTGGAAATACAAAGTCCTGCCACGTGATAATTTACAACAGTCAAAGTGATACTGTTGTTGTCATATTTTTTTGAGATTTGTTTTAATTTTGTATTTTTTTCTAATGATGAATTTCAAGATGAACAAGATGAAAGATTTTTTCTTGCCCGATTTTTTTTAGTTGTCAAAATGCAAAGAAAAGAATTGACTTGACATGTGTGCCGTTTTTTTGCATTTTCACCTGTACAGTAGTAAGAAGTGATGGTCATGAAAATTCAATTTGTCCATAGTTTTGTTCTTTAAAAAAAACATCATAAAATTAAACATTATTGTTGCCTTGAAATGCTTAAACCATGACTTGTGAGTGCTGACATGCGAGTGACGTTGAGATGGTAAGTCGATACTAAAAAAACTTTTAATATATTTATACTGAAATCTCTAACACATTTATACTTAGATTTAGTTAAATATTTATATATGAGAATATGATCAGTGTACATTTATGAGGTATCGAGTCAAAAGATGGTGAGAATTTGAGGAGGAATTATAATTTTCTTATCCTTTTCTAATTTATTTTATTATTGTAAATGTATTTCTCCCTCCAGTATTATTGACTATGATAATATCGATAATCAAATTAATTTTGATCCTCCTTTGACATTAAACTTGGTAACCATTGAACCAAAAATATGACTGACTGACACGTCGTCAGTTTCTAAAGTCAACGATATTCTTGTTGATTTTTTTCTTGTAAAAAAATTGTATTACCTACCATAATTTAATATAAACGTTGAAAGTACTAATTATTGATGACAAAAAATTATGATTTTACCCTAATTTCAGCTCCCCTCAGTGACAGAAAACCCGTCAAGTAAAAAAACAACGTGTGGGGACTTGAGAAATTCTTACACCTCTACCTTATTTTTCGCATATTATTAAGTACTATTATACCCTTATTATTATTATTTCATCAATTTGTAGTTTGTAGTCATAACTAGTATCTCGCTTCTATATCCTCACTAATCTTCTATTTATTTATTGAACTACAAACTTACCACAGTCCAACATTCTCATTTATCAAAACTTATTAATTTTGATTCCCCCTCCTCATTATTTTTTTTTTAATTATTTCTCCAAGACTTTTAAGACTAAAGTCTCTTTTTTTTTTTTTTTAAAAAAAAACATCATTTTGACATTTAAAAGCCATAATTCGTTTTTGTTGGTTTTGTCGAGACTCTTAATAAATAATTTTTTACGGTAAATACTATTTACCGTTATTTACTAAATAGTCATAATCCAGTAATGTAATTTTTTTAATTTTTTATTTAAATTCAAAAAGTAAGAAGTTCAACTCGTACTCGTTAATTTTTATAGAAAATTGTGAGAAGCAGAAAAGGGAAGGAAATTGTAGCTCAATTAATAGAATTGAGTAGAAATTTTAGTCAATAGAATGATTTTCAATGTCAGTAATTGTGATTATGTGATAACAAGATTAAAGTAAAGAGAGGAATAATTACTAATAGAATTTCTGACTGAATTTTACAGCCCCTGTAGCCGTTGGAGATGTTTGGGACAAAAAGAATAAGAAAAAGTACTAGTGAATCCAGGGAAGTCAACCAATTTTATTTTTTCCTTCTATAAAAAAACTCAACATATTTTCAAGATTTTCCTTGTATTCTGAACCAAGACAATTTTAAATTAAAATCACAAAAAAATACCAAAAAGTCCCTTGATTTTCACGACTCGGGTAATTCAAAATTTTATCTTGTGTTACAATCTATGAATTAATATTTATTACATGTATATATAATTAAGTAAAATTGTATATACTGTAATATAATTTTATTTCTGAAAAAAAAAGAAAAAAGAAAAAAGAAAATACAACAAAGTAATCACTCCGGCCTGCACCAAAAGTTAGATGATAGAATTATAATAAAAAAACAAATTTATTGATAGACATTTTATTTGTGGAACAAATTGGAAAGAATCAAAAAAGAGAAAAAAAGAGAAAAAAAATTATTATTTATTTAATTTAATTATAATTTAAAAACTATTATTATTATTTACTTATGACATGACAAATTCTATATTTTTAGCTCTGTTACAAATTGCATGACTATATATTACTTAATGAGCACACTCTCTATATATATTATGCAGTTGTGATAGTAAAATTGCATCCTCGTTGAGCTCTTTTAATTTAATTCTAGAAATAGTAGAAAGAAGAAAATGTAGGCATAGACTATTATTATTTATTATGTAGAGACAAAAATGCATATAAAATTTTATCCTATATATATTAATCATACATAAATGATTATTCTCATATTTTTAGAGACTATTTTAGTTGATAGGAACATTTATAGGATGGAGGAGACAGATACTACTGAAAAATGAAAAAGAAATACTTTACAACGAAACCAATGTTGGTCATCATTATTCTTGAAATTACTCTCTCTCTCTCTCTCTCTTTCTCAACTCTTTGGCATCAAATCCCAAATTTCTCCCCCCAAAGCTTACTCCCCATCTCCCCAACAATTCCAGTCTTGAACTGCAACTCAACTAACTCTGTTACACCATCACGACAAAAAGAAGAAAATCCGTTGGGCAAGAAATAAGAAACCTTTTTCTCTTTTGTATTTCTTGTCCTCGGTGTGTTTGACTCATTTCTGAACTCTTCTCTACAAGAAATGAGGACACAAATAATTTTCCACTACTATTGTATCCATCTCTTTTGCTCAATGCATGAGCATCTTTTATTTTTTGCCTTTTATTTCTTTTTAGACTCTATGTATCCTTATCTTTATTCATATTTTAAAACGAAATATTTTTCATCTATTACTTTCACTCTATTTCTTTCTCTACAACTTTCCCTTTTACTCTCTCTCTCTCTCTTTCTGTCTCTATTTGTCTCTCTCTCTCTCGAATCTGCTCAACTTTCTCTCTCTTTCACTTTCTCTCGCTCGCTCTCTCTCTCTCTCTCAAACTATTTCTATCAATGGATGAATAATCTTGATATAATATATAATATGAGTGTAATGATGATGATGATGACAATGATGATATATAATTCTTAAAGACAATTACAATGAATTTACTGTAGTTGAATAATAATAATAAAAAAAAGTACTGGCTACTACATAAAAAAAAATATTATAGGTAGCTAACGTCTACGTGACGGTTAAAGTAATATAATAATAATAATATATAATATAATAATGATATAAAAGTTATGTATTTGATGTATTGTATCATTTATCTTCCTTATATATGCCAGGAGCAAATTTACTATATATATATATATATATATATATATATAGAATACCTATATAAATCTACTTGTATAATATATATATGTGTGAACAATAATATCTCGGAAAATTGTTTAGTTTGCTATATAAAAATAATATGATATGATGAATCAACGACTATTAATAAGTTTAATTAGGGGTTTAAAAAAAACAAAAAAAGGGGAAAAATTTGACAGCTTCTTTCTATTTCAATTATTTTTTCTTTTTTTTTTGCTGTGTAGTGACAACAACATTACTATATTTTACTTTTAATTGAGTTTGAATCCTGTAGTTGTGCCTATATAATTACATTCAAAACATTTGAAGCGTTCTTATAGGTATATATATAGTTGTTTTGTGATTTTGTATATATACTACTAAGAGAGTTCAGAGATGTAAAAAGACAGTTATACCAAATTATGGAGTGAGCGTACTTTCATTCATCATTCATTTTCTTCTCATTTTCTCCTCTATTATATACTTTTTATCAGATATTCATACCTTGATTCATCCACCCACAAAATAATCCCTCGTTCATTTATTATGATGACTATTATTTGAAGCAATCAACACACAGTATGACATTTTAGTAATTTAATTACTATTGAAGCGACTATAAGCTTGGCAAACACTTTGAGACTTTCTCCTTGCAATTTTACA
This sequence comes from Arrhopalites spinosus, assembly GCA_034700945.1. Lineage (NCBI taxonomy): Eukaryota > Metazoa > Arthropoda > Collembola > Symphypleona > Arrhopalitidae > Arrhopalites > Arrhopalites spinosus. Next base: position 41,304 of record JAQIVZ010000594.1, on the reverse strand, counting down.
ATCACACACAACAGCAACCATGATTAATTATTTGGTGCTATATTAATAATGTATAATTATGAATCATATGAATCAAATTTAATAGCTGTGACATGGCGTACTTATAAAAAACCAATTTTTAGATTTATATCAAATCTATTCTCTCTGGGCCTTTTCCTTCTAAATCATCACTTTCTATTTATAAATCAAAATCCATCGGATGTTTCAGAGAAGGGATTTATTATACTGTTTTATTTTCAAAGAACAATGAACGATGATGTCAATGTAAGAATATGCAAGTTGCAATGGAATGGATAAAGGGTCAACAAACTGGGGAAGCATAAAGTGACATGAAATCTCCCCTTTCTTTTGTGTAAGATGAGCTTTCTCTTGAGTACTTTCTCCACATGGATAGAGAATTTTGTCCAGCATAAAGCAATTAGCAATATAGCAAGCAGTTGTGTCAAAATCTAGTTTTTGACAGGTTTGTGTCATAATCCATCATTTTTCATCCGTTGGCTGAGCCAACTTGGCTCACCTGGACGCTTGTACAAGAAAAAAGGCCATCAATCAAAAAAAATGTCTTTTTGCAGTACTCATAACCATATGGCGATATTCATATGGTCCTCTCCTCTGACCATTTTTCGTTCAAAAAACCTGGGAAACAACAGCAGGAGAGTGACTTGAGGTCAACATGTACAAAGTCAATTAAAATCTTGTGTGAAATTTATGAAAAACGTTGAGCATAGACAAAGACTAAGAACTGAGAGGTTTCCCACCCTTTTTTGATCCGAGTCTTAGATATTTTTTTGGTCCACCAAAGAAATATTTAATATTAAAGTTTACGGCAATTAAAGTGTGCTCGGCAGTTAAATATTGACTCTATCACTGTTGCAATAAAACCCGCGGATATATTTGCACAGAGCTTAATTGCTGTCACGCCGAAATGTAAGTAACAATTGAGAATAAAATGGGAGCAAAGTGCATGTTTACTTTTCTTTTGAGAAATAAGTTAAATAAGCATGTTATTCTAGAAAATACTTTGGCTAATATGTAACTATTTATCATCATTATAAAATATTATATGTTATGTATTAGAATGGCTGAAACTAAGGAACCAGAGAGCCAGGTTTCTTCCAAAGATGCTCCTCCTCAAGAAGAAGAGACAATTATTTCTAAAATAGCTAAAGGAGATGTACAAGGAGTCAGTCAAATATTGAATTTAGGTCTGGTCAATGTGGATATGGTTGACGAACATGGAATGACCCCACTTCAACACGCTGCTTACCGAGGAAACGAAGCCATGTGCCAAATGCTACTTGATAGAGTAAAATGACGAATCTGATATTTAATGTGTTTAAATTGTAGTTGTGACAAAAATATTCCAGTCAACGTTTGTCCGGTTTGTTCCTATTGATTTGTTTCTTCATCTTTTTATTTGTAGGGAGCAGATGTGAATGGTGGTAATCACAATAATAACTACACTGCTCTACATTTTGCGGCAATCTCCTCCAACGCTCCATTATGTCAACTTTTGTTACAATCCGGAGCCAAATCCAATGCTGTAAATTCAGTGGGAAGGACGGCCGCACAAATGGCTGCTTTTGTTGGTAAGAATATGTTATTATTTTCTACTTATAAGTAAACATCTAAACCGGATACAGAGCAGTAGAAGCTAAACATACTGTGTATAAAAGTACTTTATCATCTGGTCATTTTTATGCTTTTTCAGGAAATCATGGGTGTGTGTCAACTATCAATAATTTTGTAAATCGTAAAGACGTCGAGTATTTCGCTAGCCCACATGGTTTAGAGTCTACTCCAAAATTACAACCCTTCCTTGTTGCCCCTGTGCACAATCTTATAATGCAAGTAAGTTCAGAGATCAAGTTAGTATTTTTATATTTCCATCATGAACTGTGTTGTGAGTCAAATACATGAATTTTATTTTATTTTTGTAGATAAACTTTCATCCAGTAAAAGTTGCGCTGTATGCCAAAAAAAATGGTCTTATTTTAGAACACATTCCAGAAATTGCTAAAGCTTTAGAATTAATCTGTGAACGAGAAATGAAAAAGGTGAGTCCAAAACATGAGTGTACTCATTGACATTATAAAATTACTTGATAATAGTTTGTCATGCTTTTAAAAATACTTGTAATATTTTTTTATAAGGGAGTGGACACAAATGAAATTACTGCAATCAAAATTCATTTGCTTTCTCATATTCTGCTACAAATACAAAATGAGAGTGCAGGAGCAAAGGACAACGATCCTGTTGATAGTTTTATCAAGAAAATGCTACGTTGTAAAGTTCCTGGGGGAATACCAGAGGCTTTGGACGTTATGTTGAGAGAAGGAGTGAGAAGATTTCCATTCCATGAGACAACAATCATGCAACAATTGGTCACTAATCTCGCCCACACTAAAGTAATTTAAAAATTTGCATCATACGCTAATTATAAAATAAATTCTTTATTCAATGTATTTAATTTTCCCTATGTTGCACTTGTAGGTTTGTGAAGATCCTGGAGCATGGGGCATTCTTTCTAGTGTCATAAATGGACATAAAGGATTTCGAGACAATGATCCCTGCTCGACTTGTGGAGACGATAAAGGGACCAAAAAGTGTTCACGTTGTCATTTTGATGCATACTGTGACAAACAGTGTCAGTTGACACATTGGGTTGTCCACAAAAAATACTGGTAGGATTAAATAAACTTATTGTGTATAAATTGCTGGTTTCAAAATTTAATTTGGCAATGTTTTTTTTGTGGTGAATATTTTAGTAAGTCAAAGGCGGAAGAATGGGCTAAAAGAAACTTAGTGGGTGGTGATGGTACAATCAAACCAGAAGTATCTTGTGAAGAATTAATGTCAGGGATCACTTCAATTACTGGCAAAACATGAACTTAATTTTACACAAGTATGATTGTCATTTCAAACTTCTTGTCCATTTTATGTGTTTTTTTAATATTTCAGCTTAGAGGCCTTAGTTTTTAAAAATTTATGATGATTCTTTGTTAATCTATCCATCAACTTAGGTTACCATGAAACATATTTTGCATTTATTCTTTAGTGCTTTACTAGTTTACCGACAAGCATAATGCATACTTGAATTGCTTTATGCTCAACCTTGTTACAATTTTTACGGTAATCCCGTTCTATAAAATAAATTGGTATACGTAATTGTCAATTGTGCTATGTACGTGTACGTTTACAAATTACATAATTATTTGTTTGCGACAGAGTAATTACAGGATTAAGAATAAATGTAGATAAAACTAAGCCATAGTAAAGCTCAAACATAATACACGATTTTTAAGTACCAATGACATAATATCATTGTGTCTCGTCACCACGAAAAAAATGTAGTGTACTTAAGTAGTAAATACCATGTCAAGTGAAAACTCATTTTAGTTATAAACAAGAGAGGAAAATATAAAAAAGATGCATAAAAATACACCGTTAACAGTCTATTAAAATTATGAAAAAAGTTTTAAAACAAATTATAGAGACCCGTAATCGTTGATTGCTAATAATTTGCTGTTGTCTGATGTATTTGGACTATTAGGGTACAAGTTGTCCTTCTCAATTAGGAGTGAACTTTCCATAAAATCTTGAGCAATTTTTTTCCTTGTCCATGGGAAATTAACAATGGTTGTTTGATTTGGACCCCAATTTCGATATACTAATGCATTGAGTAAGGCTTGTAATGGATTGAGAACCGCCTATTAAATTACATTACAAAAATACAAATATTTCAAATGAAAATATTCTTAATAATGCATGGCATAAAATGGCTTAAAATAATTATTTAAAGATTTAATCTCTCACCATTAAATACCAATCGAATAGTACAAAGTTGCGTGGAAGATCAGACCAGAGAGTCCACAAAAGGAATGCATTGAGGAGATTAGGAATCCAGCAACAATAAAAAACCAAGTTTATGGACAAGAATTTCATTCGAAGTGTTCTTAAATTTGTTCCTAAAATAATCATACAAACCTATTTAAGTAAAAGACCACTCATGCAATGAATTAGAGCTTTCTTACGTTCAGTTTCAGTAAATCGTCCTGCACTACAAACGACCACATCTTCTGCCTATTAAATTAATACATTCATAATAATATGTTCAAACTCATATTTTGACAAATAAATTAAATTAATTCTCTTCTGTTTTTGTGAAAACAAACCGTTTGTGCTGCTTGGGCATATATAATAGGATTGACGATCATGACAATGGCAATGGGTAAATAGGTAAAAATATAATTTGGTAATATTCGTGTCCATGCGTTGGTCCCCATGTCATGGCAGCTAAGATAAAGAGAAATAATTCAAGGACATGATGAGATAAAACAGAAATTATTCTCTATGTACTAGTAATTCAATAGCATTAGTATAGCATACTTGATATCTGGACTATATAAAATTGAGAGACCAAGAGTGGAAAGAATAGCTGGGAGTCCCCAACAAAGTAAATGGTACATTTTTGGTTGACCCGTCTTTCCTTGAACAACTTTTAGAACATCAATGGCATAGCACAGCGTCCAGAGACATGTTGCTGTGTAGAAATACTGTATCCATCCCTATAAAATAGACGAAAAATGTAAATAATTGTAAACATTGCAAATTTTACAATATTTGATTCTATGAAAACGTACTGATGAAATGGCACAAAATAGTGTGTCCAGGGATATGCTTAAACCTGACGATGGCAGTACAAACTTGGCCATTAGCCACGCAATTGATCTAATTAATACAGCTGTAAGGAAAGATAAAAATATCTTTTTAGAATTCCTAGTTTAGGTATTAGACATTAATATTTAAATCCAAAGGAAATAAGGAAATCGTTACCTAAAGATGCTACGAGTTCCCAAAGAGAGTTGACAATTTCCAAATGATGATTTGGTACATATTTTTGTTAAAGACAGTCATCACATGCACATTTAGTTATAGTAATGGCACGTACAAAAGTTAAAGACACGATTTAGTATTAATTTCATGGCATCACAAGAACAAAGAAATGCATATTACAATTTTTTTAACTAACCAAAAAGGTCTGCAGTGGCAAGCCATACAATTATGTATCTACGATTACAAATAACGAAACAAAATTATGTAAAATAATACTTGGGCGTATCACTTATCACGTATCACGTGGGAGAAAAAACCATTCCTATGCAAAAAATTTTACAGTACTTACCTTCCACGAACATGGGTACTGGAAATTCTACGATTGGCTTCATCCCGAGGCAAAATCTGTACAAAATGATCATTTTAAACTAATTTTCTGTAACATTGTAATGTAGGAAATGAATTAGTCTAATAAATGTACTTGATATATAGCACCAAGAATTCCCAATATAGAAGAAACAATGCAAACGACATTGTAAGGTCCAGAGCGAAATCTTGATTGACAATTTCAAGAAATAATATGAAAAAACTTTAAAATGTTTTTGCACATATAAAGACATAATGAATTAAGACGTAATGCTAACTTTGTGGAATTTACAGTCTTAATAAAAATTACCTTAAAATTGTATCCACACCTGGACTGGTATTGTTTGATTGAATACAACAGAATGTTTGTAGGGTTGGATCAGCCATTATTTTTTTAGGAAAAAATAAATTCTAAATGGAAAAACTGTACACAAAACTACATTTTAAATAATTTATTAAATAATTCATTTCCAATGTTATTTAAGCAATGACCGGAAGCACGAGTGATAATTTTTTATCTGTACAGGTGAGTAAAAACCTGTTTTCATTGAGAATTAGTCAATGAGAGAAAACTAACCCATTGAAGTGGGAATTTAGGGAACTTTGAAAACTAAGATTTTATTTATTTATCTTCTTTTTTCACTTTCCATTTTTAATTAAAGTTTTTCAAAATGGGGAGAGTTAAAGAAGAATTACTTGCCCTCATTCATCCCTACTATATTGTTAATCTGTTGATGAGTGTTTCTTTTTTGTCGAGTAAATGTATACCCAAACTATGTACTTGGGTACATGCAGGTAATTGTGAGTTTGAAATGAGACAAACCGAAATCCTAATGTTCCTCTTAGTGGTTGTGATGATAAGGACTAGAAGAACGGGATCCATGTCACTCGTCTCATATCTCGGTACTTCTTTCATGTACTGCAAAGTGGCCAATTTGGTCCTTTGGTTCTTCTCATTTAATCTCTACGGACTACTCTTCCTCGTCTTATTCTTTGGTGAGCCCTTTGTATAATTTATTCTCATCATAATCTATTCCAGAATATTAATTAAATTATTTTGATTTTTATTATTTCAGTTCAAGCTCTTTTAATACCTCAGCCAACATATTCAGGACCTCAAAACATTCTATATTTTCGTGATGCAAAATCTTTCAAAGATGCCATAGCCAAAGAAAATAAAACAACATGGATGATCGAATTCTATACTGCTTGGAATCCAGCTTGTGTCAATTTTGCTTCTGTCTTTGCAGAATTATCAGCAAAGTAAGTCATTTATAGTGTTATGGAATACATTAATTCATATTATGAGATTTTAAACATGTACAGATTTAACGGGAATTTCTTGTATGTAGGTACTACTTGGAAAACTTGAAATTTGGAAAAGTTGATCTCGCCAGATTCCCAGAGATTGGAGCTGACTTTCGTATTTCAGATTCTGCCTTCACAAAACAACTACCCACTTTAATTCTGTTTAAAGATGGAAAACCAGCCATGTTTCGTCCAAATTGGGATTCCAGTGGAAAACTCATCAAATTTCACATGAACATGGATAATATCATCGCTAGTTTTGGAATGAATGACTTGCACAAGGAATGTAAAGAAGAACTTGCTAATCGAAACAAAAAGGCTGCGGCAGCAAAAAAGAATCATCAAAAGTCAGAATAAAAATTGTAGTAGACCTACGTACTAAAGTACATACATTATAAAATTACTTACTATGACGCTTTGAGTTAAAAATGCATTTACGTGACCAGCTTAGTATACTAATATATTATATTAGTATTATATTAAATATAAATATATCTAAGTGTGTATTCGTAAGCACAAAAGATAATAATGTACTTGTTTCTTTCTACCATAAATTCATATGTATATGATTTATCTTATGATCTGTTGTTGGCATACAAATAAACGTCTTCTTAGAACTCTAATTATACATTATTCCCGTTATTAAATATTTATCTAAATGTAAATAATGTCCTTATTTGCACGGCGTGCAATGCACGCTAGTATATTAATTAATCAAAATGTAGTACGTACCACCGAAATGTTACGCAAGAAACAAAAAAATATATAAAAAATAAATAAACGTGTACTTTATTTCTTTTTTTTCAAAAAAAAAAATCGTTGACATTTTACCATGAATTATTAAAGGCAATTTCATACAATTATTCATGAGTACAAACGACTGTACCTAATCTAAAGGAGGCCAAATATTAGAAACTGTTTCATGTAGTCTTTGTGGGAGCCATTCTAAATATTCTACCAACAAAAAATTTGTGTTACTTTCCCATTGAGCTTTTAAACTCTCCTTAGTGTCGACCTGTGTGGTCATTAATGTTTTTAGTAGAGACTCGGTCCGAGGTTGAAGTTTTGCCCATGATTTCGTCATAGTTTTTGGTAATGATAACAAATCATTCTTCCATTTCTTCAGTCCTACAAATACTTCTCCCTCCAATAAGTATTGAGCAAAATAACTATACTTTTCTTTACAAATTGGATACTCAATCTCTGTGAGGGGTAATTCCCATCCTTGCTTACCATAACTTGCTTTTACAAAACATTTTACACGACCAGATTCAACATCATAATAAGGAGGAGGTTCTTTGAGTGGAGAATCATAGCGACACATTGTTGGGCATAAACCAAGTATCCATTCAGGCTCAATGATTGTAATCCCACGAAGATAAATTTTGTCATTCAACTCGAATGCTTCTTGATATACACACCAATGAGGTTGACTTTTCCTCAAGGCAGATGAAGGATGAATATAAACTACATCCTCAAGTTCACCGCATCTGTAAAACAAAATATTTTCAATTGAATTTTAATTTAAAATTTTTAAATCTAATAAATCATCATGCTCTTAGAAAATCACAACATTATTTTAAGAAGAAAAGATTTCATAGAATCTGTACCTATAAGCATGTTTGAATTTTGTCTTGTCTTCTCCATTTCCAATTTCTTCAGGTTGAACTCGACGAGCAATTCGATCTGGACATCCACTTAAAATTATTTGCCTTAACATAGTACTTTGTTCTTCAGACGGGGATGGTAACTGTGGATTTGCAGTAATTTCTTTTTGATTACCAACTAGGACATTTATATTATTTGTCAATTGTTTCCTCAGCTTTCGGATTTCAATCATTGCTTTATATCTCAAGCCAACTTTGTAGCAATATTCTTCTGAGCCCCCTTCAAGTTCAAATGCTCTTGCAGCCTTCAAAAGGACCATACAGTCACCTATAATTAACAATGTTAATTTAACATTAAATAAAGTAACACACGTACACAAATTTCTGAATATTTTTAAAATTTAAAATTTTCCTATACAGATCTATAAATAATTGTGCACTAAAATTATATGAATTATGCTTAAAAATTAATATAATGTACTTTTAGAAGGACCATTATTCACCTAAAAGAAATGAAGGTCCACTCCCAGCCCATTTTTTTCTCATAATAGCCCATTTATTTTGTAATTCTTTAGTAGTTGATTCAAGGAGAACTTCCTATTTGTCAAAAAAAAGAAGAAGAAAAATATAAAATTCGGGAAATTTATTTTAAATGTTATTTTAACTGTTAAAATTTAACACACCTGTACAGTAAGAGCAGAGGCAAGTAAAACCATATGTTCAGTCAAGGAATGATTGAAACTCATTGCCAACATTTTAGCAAATCTTGGTCCGACCGGAAATTGGGACATTGTTAACCCTAACGGAGTAATGGCAGAAATTTTACTATTTTGTTTAAATTTATTCTCAGTCAATGGCTTCTCTAAAGCTCCTAGATGAACAAGCATAGTTTCGGCAACCGCCAATTGTTCTTCTCCTGGATGAGTAGGATATGGAAAATTTTTGACGTTGTCTATGGCCATGGATTTCATGAGAAGGACCATGTCATCCACCGGTCTGACTCTAATTTCAGGTGTAGAGTACTGTTCAAACTCATGTTCAAATACGGCTGAAGAAAATAACCTTTAAACATGTTTTAACAATTAAAAAAATTATATTATAATCTTAATTGTTTCAAAAAAGATTTTTTCATGAAAAGCTAATTAAACAATATTTTTGAATTACCTATAACAATGACCAGGACCTATTCTTCCAGCTCTACCACCTCGTTGTTCTGCAGACGCTTTGGAGCACCAAGTGATTTTGAAAGTCTGAACTCCAGTTACTTTATCCCATAATTTGTCCTTGACCTTCCCCGTATCAACGACGTAACTGTCAACATACATACAATTATTATTTTTGTTGGATATTTATTTAAATTTTTAGCAATGTATTATATATTTACCGTATTGATGGAATTGTTAGTGAAGTTTCAGCTACGTTAGTTGTCACAACACAAAGCCTTTTCCCAGGTGGAGGAGCTTCAAATACCTGAAGTACAAATAAATTATTGTAAATTACATAAAAAATAATACCAGAATTAAATAAGTAAATAAAATCATACTTTTCTCTGTTCTTGAATGGGAAGCATCGAATAAAGAGGAAGAATATGTAATGGTTCTAAATCTGAAGTGTCAATGTCATTGACTGAAATTCCATCAGTATTTTCATCATCACTGTCCTCACTTTCAGTTTCTTCTTCATGAGGGAAGGGCTTCACTTGACTCAGGTCCGTGGATTTCAATTTTTTGTTTAAATTGGAATTTTGTAAACTTCTTCTGCCTTGTCGTTTACGCTTACTTGGGATGGTACTTATTTCTTTAGTTTCATCATCACCATTACTGTCACTTGCTGGACATAATTTTTGCAAGTGCTTGACGACTGTTCTTACTTCCTGTTGTCCAGTTACAAACACAAGAATTCCTCCGGGTGGAAGTTTTTTGTGAATTTGAATAATTTTTTTAATCGCAGCCTCCAAATAATTCTCTGGAGTTACTTTACTGAAATGAATTTGAACGGGAAATTGACGAGCAGGGATGTGTATAAATCCAGGTTTAGTTCTGAATAAAATATTATTTTCCATAAAATCTTCAATACGCATTGTGGCAGACATAATCACAAGTTTTAAAGGATCTCCACGCTTTTTTCTTGCATTCACACATCTGGATAGCAATCCTATAAATTAAAAAAACAAATTCAAATTAAATTCTTTCAATTCGTGAATAAACATTGATGAATAAATTTCGTAAAGTTTTTCAATCAAGTACCAATTAAAATGTCCGTGAATAAAGACCGTTCATGAGCTTCATCAATACAAACGACAGAGTATTTTGTCAAGAGAAAATCATTCCCCATTTCTTTCAATAAAACTCCATCAGTCATAAATTTAATGAGGGTTTTTGGTGAGACTGTTCCTTCAAATCGAATTTGGAAAGAAACTTCTTGAGATGACAGGGATAATTCCTTGGCTACCCTGGTGGCCATAGATATTGCTGCCACTCTTCTTGGTTCTGTTATACCTGCATATTATAGAGACAAGCAATTAGCATTCTACATAAAGTACAATTAATTCATGGAATATGCAGTAGAATATTTTTTTATTTTAAAAATACATCCATTTAGTTACCTATCATTTTTCCATCAGTGGCATAACCAGCTTCATACAAAAATTGAGGGACTTGTGTCGTTTTACCACATCCTGTCTCTCCAGCCAGAACAACAACCAAATTATCGGTAATTTCTTCCATGATGACTTGCTCCTCAGGAATAATTGGTAGTTTTGATCGTACAGCCATTATATCTTCACTTCTTGTTACATGAATAAATTTTTTGGGAATACTGGCTTCAGTTTTAGTAGGTTGAACCCTCAAGTCTTTGCCATTGTCACAAGATTTCTTCTTTACATCTTTAGACTGACTATTAAGATTTTTCTCCACAACATTGATATCATTTGTTGAAGCAACTTGCTCTGACGGTATTTCATGATCAACTTGCATAATCTCCTCTTCTTCGTTTGTAACATTTTCAGGAGAATTCTGTGGTGAAGGAGATGGATTTGACTCTTCTTTCACAGACAATTCTTCTTCTTCCTCCTCGTCTGATGATGATGAATCATCTTTAGAAGCGAAACCTAATACGTTCGGATTGTTCGGATGTTCTTCATCCTGTCTTTTCGTGAAGCGACGACTCCAACTAAGAAATTTTTGCTTGTTAGCTACAATCACACCACTTTTCTTCCAACCAGATTTACAAGTCCCAGATTCATTGTTCACAAATTTATCATCACTTTTAAACCCAGTTGATGCTGAAAGTACTTTTATCCCTTCTGTTTGTACTTGCACTAATGGCGTTAGACCCCTATATGTTTCACTAGGTAATTGATAATTTTGTAATTCAGACACCAAATCTGCCCTATTACTCTTCTTTTCACGTCTCTCCACCACCTTTTCTAGTTTCTTTCTTTGTTTTTTTGAAAGGACTGGTTTCTTTGGTGCACCGCTTTTTACCTTGATGACAGTTTTTCGTTTCTTTGAAGGTAAAACTAATGGATTGGACTCGTCATATTTTGTTGTGTCAACATCTTCTAGATTAAGCCGTATCTTTTTTAAGGAGACCACAAAAAATGAACATTAGACATACAATAGGCATACAAGTGAATATGGAATAGAAATAAAATATTGAGAGTTCAAAGAATCTGTCATTTAGCTCACCTTTTTCGTTTCAGAGTCGTCAATGACAATATCAACCTCACCCCTAGCTTTCCGGTTATACCCGGTATTCTGCTTTACTTTAGTCTTTTTCCCCATGTTGGTCAATGCACCAAAAATACTCTAAATCTCGTTAATTAAATATTATTTTGGCCAACACAAAAAATATAAAAAAACACGTGTTCTTTTAAAGTTCCCGCAAAAGTCATAGAATTGCCAATTAATTTTGCTCACTTTTTCCAAAAACTTACCTGTCCTAAGGTTGACACTCTGGATATTTCTAACCACTTGATATTGACAATTCAGTTAATTAACTACATCAAATAATTCCTTGACAATGCCACATTTAAGGATCGAGACAAATCAACCTGCCTCTAAGGTGACATCAGCCTTGTTGAAGGAATTATGCAGCTTAATTGCAAAACTTTTGAGTAAACCGGAAAATGTAAGTTCTTAGAATAAATAGTATTATGCGTTATATAATTATGAACACTTATTAGGTAAGTCATAAAAGACCTTGAAATGTATTTTAATGCAAATCCTGCCCATGTTCTTCTTTGTAGTATTGTGTCGTCACGATAGTTCCTGACCAAAAGATGGTCTTTGGAGGAACTGATGAGCCTTGTGGCATTTCAAATCTAATGAGCATTGGACAATTGGGAGTGAAAGAAAACATTAAAATATCAAAGGCCCTTTCCGAGGCAATCGAAAAAGGACTTGGCATTCCACCGTCAAGAATGTACATTACGTTTCAGGTGACTTGTACATTAATGCATATTAAAATAATGATCAGTGATCATTTTAGTATTTAGTAAGTATTAAATTAAAATTGAATAATTTATTTACAGGATGAACCCAGTAGCAATGTTGGATATAATGGCACTACATTCTACGAGATTTTTGGAGCTTGAGTCACTTTTTTTCTGGAATGATGTACTTATGAGATTCATATTAAATAGCTTTCAAGTACTTATTAGTTGGTTGTTTATTTACTTTTCATCAGATAAAATTACCCTTCAAAGATATTATTAGAAATTGTTTTTGTGATTCCTGTAAAATGAACTGATAATAAAGTTTAACAAATTTATTTCTTTAGCATACAAGCAGATCAAAGACTCAAATAATATTTGTTTTTGTATATCATTTTCTATTTTTACCCATAAAAACTGAACAAGAAACATACGGGGTCACGATTAACGAAATTATTGTATATATGTACAATAAATTTGAGAACACATGTACCGGTAGTCATTAGACGTCTCACAAACATGTAATAAACAGATGTAGGTATAAAATATTAACATATACGAATAATTAATACCGATTTTTATAAAGTTGAAGTTTTGACCGTACTTCTAGTATGTTTTAATTAAAATAATAAACTATTTTTTAAATAGGCTAGCGCCAGCATGAAAACCAAGTAAATATGATGCTCTTCGTTTGCCATAGTCTTCAGCAATTTTTATACGTATAGGTTCTGAGGCACCACAAATTTCTTTGGTTCCATGAAAAATATACAAAAAAAACATTTTCTTGATTAGAATATCTTGTACCCTAATATTTTTGAGAAATAAAATTTTTTTAATTGAATAAGTTTTACTGCTTACTTGTATTATTCATTTGCTTCAATGCATTATGAGCACTTTCTCGTTTGGAGAATCTATCAAATCGCAGACACCACAATTAGTTACATTTCATTAAAAAAATAAAATCATAAATTGCATAATGATGTGAAAATAACGTACCTAACAAATCCAACTCCTCTGGGTAAATTAGTAATTTTGTCCACTAAAACGGTTCTATGTACTATAGTCCCATAAGGAGAGAACATTGATTCCAGCTCCTCACATGTTATAGTTCTTTATAAATAAAAATTAGAGTTCAAATTTAGATAACAAATTAAATTGGTACAGTCTGTACCGCACAGACAACATGAAAAGTATAAAAAATACCACTTACCTGGGTAAATTGGAGATATATAAATTGGAACCTGTTGAAAAGGAAATTTTTGATTAACCATATAAAAGAATCTACGTTGACCCCATGTAGTAAATATGTTTCATACCTTTAATGAATTCTGATGATGGAACCGCTACTGATACTTTTATTCTTTTGTTGTCAATTTCATAGCCATTTAGTAAGTCGATTGCATTCTTGGCATCCTCTTCTTTCATATAATTTACAAACCCAAAGCCGTAAGAATAACCGGTCTTTAATTTAAAAAAGAACAATTGGGATTATGAATCATAATTTATGATGAACTACCATTAAAGTTTCTTAGTTTATTAATACAAAGGACTTACTTTTCGGTCTCTCATCAGCTTCACACTTTCAATTTCACCATAAGTTGCGAATAAAGCGTAAAAATCTTTTTCTGACATTGTCTGAGGAAGATAATTTACAATTAAATATCTCTTTACGACATAAGTTTCTTCTTCTGTCTTATGTTCCTGTTAAAATAATCAAAGTTTGTTACCTATTACTATTAATACGTAGCTTGCAGGTAAAGTTGAATAGAATGTATTTCCAGATACTTACACGATCAAATTCTGCGTCCGTCATTTTAATGGATAATCATATACTGAAAAAGTGCCACACTTTTAACCAATGTCTGCTATAAATATTTAGCTGATTTTGCAAAACAAAAAATTGAAAAAAAAATTGTTGACCGAAATCAAAATTCGCTACAAAGCGGAAGGCGCAAAAACTTTGAAAGAACAAGGATTTGCTGCGAAATTAGTCGAGAGAGATAAACTTTGTGTACATTTAAATAAAAGAAATTAAAAGGAAACAAGATAAATTGGGACAGTGTGGCAGGTCAATTGGACCTATGTCTGAGTCTACGTGCTCCGTTATTTTTCTTTTTTACTATATTTTCCCATTTGACACCATTAGGTCACAGAGATGAGTCAAAAATTAAAAGAAAGTAAAAGTTCTCTACAGCTGATTGCTAATCTTCTTACAGAAGACAATTTTTCATTCAAAAAATTTCTACTGGCTTTCAAGCAACTGGAAGAATGTCTACAAGCCTACTTGACCTCACCTGCCATTACTACCATTTTCAAAGACTGGGAATATATATGTGATATTAGGTAAGGGACTTTTCGTATTATTCATTTATTTAATTTATTAAAAAATATGTTGTTCATTTGATAAAGTATTTTTTGTTTGATTTTATTTTCGCAGGAGATTACTAGGAATCATTGCAATCAAAATGATTGTAGAGGATGTGAAAGGTAGTTTTGAAACCTATAATTTTCAAATTCAATCCTTTAGAATAATATGTTACTTTAAAGTTGTATTAACTTTGTTTTTTATGACAGCGTTTGAAAAACAAAACCTGGACACCCGACTGTGGAAAATCGCTTACTACGACTTTTACTCTTTACTAAGACATTTCTGTAAACCATCGTCTCCACATTATCGGACGTGTAAAACATGTATACTCCAAATAATTAAAACGGTGAGTGTCATACAAAGATCTAGCACATTAACATTACAACTTATTGGAAAACGTGAAATTTTTTTTTGTTTTGACAGGGTATACATCAGTTTCATCAAATTTTGCACACTTATCAAGATTCAAGTGGTATTTCACCAACGAAACTTTATGAACGAAATCTTGTCGTATCTCGTACTCCTTCCTCTTCTCCTGATTCAACCCTAATGTCAGCCTACAAAGTTTTAATTTTTCTTGGTGACCTACATCGTTATGGTTCTTCAACTGATGAAACTAAAAGTCTTTACAACGCTGCACGGTAAGCTTCCTCTTCTAAGATGTGTACCACAATTTTATTAGCTATTACTCTAGTATCCATTGATCCTTTTATATATTTTGGCTCATGTTTAATAACCTGCTCAAATCTGTTTTATAACTTTACAGATGTTACGACCAGGCTAGAGTCATTTTACCAGAAAAAAGCCGGGCATATAATCAATTAGCCATCTTAGCAAGAATGAGGGTACGGTTCCTAACTTTACTATTCAACTAACTGCTTCTTTAACTTTAATTTTGTTTTATTTTTGATTGCTTCATTTTAGAATGATTGGATCAATGCTGTATACAATTTTGTTCGAGCATATGCCAGCTCGTCCGAATCGTCTCGAGAGGACCTGTTAGAAATTTTTGATGATGTTACAAAACAGGTAATTAACATGAGATCCGATTTTTCTGCGCAGTAATAATTCTCCAATTCAAAGATAATAAACATTTATCAGTCGTGTGGCTTATCTTATAATTAGTATTTGATTTATTTTAGTTTCGGGCTAAGGAGTCAAGTTATTGGCACTATCGATCTCGAATGAATCAAGGAAAAGGTAGTCGATTAAATCACAGTACAATTTGGGTCAGCACTGACCCAAAAGATCGAGTAATTCCACCACCCTTTACTCACCCGGAATCAAAAGAAGAACATTTGAAAGACATGACCAATGTGGATTTATACAAACGATTTGCTCAAACTTACGTTGTATTCATAGGAAAACGTAAGTAATTTCATTTCAGTCTGAAAGATATTATTGTCAATTGACTACATTAACGTCACTTTTTCCCAAGTTTATTAATTAGTATTTTGTAATATTTAAATAATCGATTTTTTTCTCTCTTTCTAATGTACTTTTTGTGACGAGCAGTTTTCACAAAGATCGGGTACGTGCTTGAATTGACTAGAGAGAGTTTTGTAAAAAATAATTATTCATTTGATTATAGGAACTCATCTTTGTTTTCTTTGTTTTTTTCTCGCATTCAGACTGGAGAGTTTAGAGTTGGTGGCAGAAAACCCGCTCGTATATTTCGAAGAGCTATTGAAAAGAAAAGTTAATATTAGTTGGATTCGCCTTACTCAAATCACTACGCTCAATTTGTACATGATTCGTTACATTAACCTTAAATGTAAGTGAATTAATTCATTTAAAAATGTACACATAGTTTTAAAATGTTTTGTACTCTGACAAATAATGTTAACCTTAACTGAATATTATCTACTGTCCTCTTACTTAAATTTCAATTTATAATTGTCACAGTTAAGTCGAGTCCGGAGAAGGAAGGATGGGGACTCAGTAAAATGAATCGGATGAAAAGAAGCAGAGGTGAGTTCATATTTTCATTACTACCTAATTAATAATTAAATTGTATTTAAGTTATATTGTAGTCCAGTACTGACATCGATATTGCAAAGAATAAGAATATCTGAGTGTAAAATGCATAAACACCACAATAGGACCATTATTTTGCTCCTACTCCAAGTATCCTACTACTCACATTAGGTCATGTTTTTTATTTTAAATCTTACTCTGTAAATTTCGTATTGTTGATGGCACTGCTACAAGACAATGGAAATTTATATGAAATTATATTATTGTGACCTTGAGTGCATACTACTGTTGATTACTGGAAATCATAAATCTAAGATAACCCTGTAGTAAAATGGAAAGGTCGTTTTTTTCAAATGTAAGGGAAAATCATTGCAAGAAATATCAATGTGTTGCATGTGTTACTGCCAACATGATGATGAACCGGATCGAGCTCAACCATTTATGTATTATTGAAGCAACTGATTACCGTAGTTCATTTTTTTCAAAAACAAAAAAAATGTTTACAGCGTATAAAACTTGTTTGCACGGGACTATCTTTGTTTACTACCCTTCTAACTCTTTTATGTTTAATGAAATGAGAAGAATTGAAAAAACGGGGGTAAAGGACCATCATTAAGTTTGATGAACCTTCTTTTTACAGGGAAAAGTTGTTGGATTGTTGTAGCTTCATCTTCTCAATTCATATTTCTATACTAAACGCTCTATGGAATATAAAAAAGCATTTTTTTTTCGTTTAAGGAAAGTTTTTTTTAAATTGTCACATTTTTAATAATAATTTTAATATATTTTAAATGTTTTTAGCTATAAACTGTTGAATTTTTATTTATAAAGTAGAAATATTTTATTACCCTCTAGAATGTTCCTCTCCCTCTCTCTCTCATTCTTGCTTTCCTAAAAAGTTCTTTGTGTTACAATCTAACACCATGGTCTTGTAGAGGGATGAAGAATTTTTATATATGTATTAGTATTGCCAAGTCGTATCGTCATTACGATGATGACGAGCATGATGTTTACATTGGTAGGTCTACTTGAGATGAATAAATATTAGCTCATCATAATAGTTCATATACCTGTATACTCTATATAATATTGCATGTAGTTTATCGTGAGGAAGAGTTGAGAGTTTTTGTACGTGTCAAGATTTGTTTGACCGTAGTTTTTTAAGTAGTGGACAAAGTATGTAATGTTTTCGCTCATTTGTATAATATGTACATGGTTGACTATCTCGTGTACCTTGTGTGAATTTAAAACATCCTCAGTAAGACAAATGAAGTGTAAAGGGATGTAAATAAGACAAAAATAACTAAATGAGTTAGTACAGGGTTCCACAGTTTACTGTGGACAATTTAAAATGATTATATCTACGACCTTGATCATCAAAATTCTTTCTAATTCGGTCACCGAGTAGTCCTCAACATGACATGAATGGAATACAAATTAAGAAATCTCTAGAGCAATCATGACCCATGGCGTGAGATGAAACAGTTAGTTAATCTTAACTGCCAGTGATCCTGTAGTTGATTTCCAATGCCCTAGCTTTTTTCATGTTTTTAGCAACCCGACTTTTTTGAGTTTGGTGGTCACAGAAAATAGTGTGGCTGTATGCGGAGATTGTAAAAAATTCGAGTACAAAGTTGATGATATGGACGAGTCGGTGAGGAAAATTGAAAGGATTAGGATGAAGATGTTGGGAGATGTAGGCATTCTCGCTTGTTCATAGTTAACTATGGGACCCTGTAGGTATATAGCATGCATAGAGGATTTTACATTAGAAAAAGAGCAGATAGTCCGCTCACCTTCACAAGGACGTGGCCGTGTCTGCAAGCTTGTAGGATGAGTGTTGAGTCTTTTACATACATATTATTCGGATAAATACATATTATATATATATAGCATGCAGTTGTTTTGAAGTTCAGTGTGAAACTATCCATAGTTGTCTGTCTATATATGTAATAATATTATATGCAGCATTATCAGTTATTTTCTCATTGAAGTACTTTGTGCTCACCTCTACTACTAATCTTCATCTTTTTTTATACTATAGCACTCCGGAGTAAAAAGTACCTACCTTCATGACTCAGATGAAAGACAGAGAGGGAAGAAGTTAACTTTGTTTCATACCATTTTAACTGTTATTCAACTATGCTCAATTCTTCGTTTCTTGCATTCTACAATCTTGGTAAATCTAATTTGTGAGAGAGCTGACTTTGAGATACGTGAGGTTGATTGCACATCATTACTAATTGATTTCTTTCTTCTCTCTCTCTGGTACATTACATAAGATTTATTCTTATTTTATTAGGACAAGAACTTGATATTACGTAGATATGAACACACGAAAATAAAAGTTTGACACATGTGCCTTGGTTGTGTACCAAATGCTCACTCAAATTTATAATATTATGCAAGCAAACAATTCCTGTAATAACTTTTTTGAAAATGTTTAAAAAAGTTCTAGAAATACTTTGTCGCCATAATTTGGAGAGATTATTGTTCTATATATATACATGTATGACTTGAACAAGGGGAATAAGAGACCTTTGTTATGGTAGTGATGGTTGGAAATGAATTTTTTCCCAAGTAACCATCCAATCGAGTTTAAACTTCCTGTTGTTTATGTGTTGAAATTGTATTTAATAATTAATTACTTGTTGTAAAACTCAAGTTTTTTTTGAAATCTTAATTTGCTTACATTGAATAAGGGATTGTTTCAGACTTGTTTTATCAAGGTTTATATATGACTATATATATATACGGAAGTTGCACATTTGAAAGAGAGAGAGAGAGAGAGGGAGGAAGAAAAAAAAAGGCTACGAGACGACTTGAAGGAGGAATGTAATTGTAGAATTTTTCAACAAATCAGCAAGGGCAATGTCCGACGTGATGAAATTGTCATTAAGAAACAATAGGATTCAACAAGAGGGCTTCCAAATCTTCCGGCGTTCTTTGCTATTATCATCATTGAGGATTAAGTAGCTTCTGTCCGTATGTGGCTCGTCTTTTATATTATATCATCTCGGCATTTTCTACCGTCTACTTGTCTGTGTGTGTGTAGTTAATGTAATGTTTTGTTACACAAAGTAATCATGGCTGTTGATAATGAAGGTACTATACCCATGGAGTCTTGGAGAGAGACTGACCGAATGAGCTCACATAAATCAGATATGAAACATTGGAGGAATTTTCTTGTTCAAGTGGCTTATGGATGACTATCATCGTCAAACAACTACTTCAATTTGACAAAGATTCATGTTATGCTCTCATGTTTCCTTCCTCTGATGATGGGTTTTCATATAATTATAGTATAAAAATTTTTGTCCTTAACTAACTCAAGAATTTTTACACACGCACTATCTTCCACACTTTGGTACTAACATAGTTGGCTTACAAGCGGGGGGCTCTGTACAGTGTACACTACGAGGATTGGATGCATAGTGTTTTAGTAACAACATGATGATGATGATGAAACCATTTTTTAATTTCATTTCAGATTAAAATATTTTTGTTAAAAAAATGTAAATTCTTTTTTTCTTCTCTTTCTCTTCTTCTTTCAGCCTACAAGAGACCAGATCAAGTTGATGATGCCCATTACATGGAGTCTGTTGCTTTTGATTTTGGATTTGAAATGTTTAGCCTGATGGTAGAACGATTAGCTTGCATCATAAGACTTTGTGACTGGAAGAATCCAATGCTAGGCCCACTCTCCATTGCCGTACAGGTTTGTTTGTATTATTATTGTTATAGTCTGGTACTCAAAAGGTTATGGATACCTCTTAAGAAATAAGTACAGAGATTAGCACTAGACTAACTACAAAATGTTCTTCCGTTTATGTTGAGAAGAGAGGAAAAAAAATGTAGTACTTTGTGTGTCAAAAAAAATGGAAAAGAGAATCATGAACCGTGTGTTGTTCTATTAATTAATAGGTTGTAAAAAATCTATAGTTTTTTTATAGTGATGAAGTATGATTTGCTATTTTTTTAACATTTTAAAAACTAATTAGTTATTATCTACATTGAAAACATGTTACACTACTTACAATGAATGGTTTGTATATGTTTTTTAAATTAATCAATCAACTTGGAGTTTTTAACTGGGCGATACATGTCTGAGATAGGGCTACTTTTTGTTTTCACTGAAGATCACAAGCTTGAAAATAATCTAATTTTATAGATGATGTTGTTTATTCTCTTGACTCTTCTCCCGTTTACTTTGTACGTCATATAAAGGTTACATTTGACAAATAATTAACAAATATTTTTTTGTTTGTTTGTTTTTAATGACTAGTTGTGGATCTCGTGGTTAAAACACAATTCTCAATTTTGGGCTTACACTGAGCGGCAACGACCCGTTTTTTCTATAAGGTAATTTCCCTGTTAAAGGTACAAACTTGTAATTAATTTTTATTAAAACATCTCTCCCTTTCTCTTGTCTATAATATTAATTTTTTTTTTTATTAATTTACATCAATACATATTATGACATTAGAGATGGGCCGAAAGCCTGTGAGGAATGTAGGGGAATGTAGTAAAAGTGTTTAGTTTTCATGGAAGAAGACACTACAAGAATTAAATGGGACTATATAGAAAAAAAAACTTTTTTGTTTTATTTAACGTCAATATAAGAGTACCGGTATGTCAAAACATCTCTCTACGGTTGGTTAGTATTTAGTATTCATGTTTTGGGATTATTAAAATATTTTATTACTATATATCTTTGGAGATGGAATGTTGATAGTGTCGTAGAGTTGAAGTAAACGTTTTTACATGAATCTATACGACTTTTCTTGTGACAGGCTTTAGAGGAAATTGAATCTCATATCTTGTTGGGTTTCTCTCTTTCACCTTTGACAAGTTTTTGGCGTTGATTGAAAAATAAATGCTGTATTGTAGTAAACTTTCAACTAGTAGTAGATGCACTTTGATACATGTTTTTTTTCAACATTTTTTTTCTCGTAGACAAAACTAACAGTTTAATATATTAGTGTAAAAAAGTTCAATATCAGAATAAATACTGAACTTAAATATAATATCTTACTTTATTTTGTGTGTACCTATACATGTATTGTTGTCAATCTTATGATCTGTCAATTTGTGGAAGGATTAGCTAATCTGACCCGACCTCTCACCTGTTTTAACACAAAACAAATATTGACCTCTAACCACCTCCATTTAAACTAAGGAAATTCCATACATTGACGAACTTGTATATGTACATGACAAGGCGTATGGAATAGCATCTCAAGTTTACATTTAAGATTAGAAGAAGATGAGACATACAATGTATTTTTTTTTGTGTAAAAAGAAATTGAGAATTATCCATGAAAATTTGTTTGTTGGCAATGGTTTAAAGATAAGAGTAACATAAAACTAATTGGTAAAGGGTGTATTCACTAAAGGAGAGGAGAGACATAAAAATTGTGATGATGTTTATAAATGTATAAAATAAAG
Organism: Arrhopalites spinosus; assembly: GCA_034700945.1. NCBI lineage: Eukaryota > Metazoa > Arthropoda > Collembola > Symphypleona > Arrhopalitidae > Arrhopalites > Arrhopalites spinosus. The sequence goes on along the minus strand of JAQIVZ010000594.1, from coordinate 18,959 downwards.
TTCATGTATTTTAGCTAATAGAATATAGCTAGAATGTGTTTTTTAAAAAAAATGGCAAGAGAAAAAAGTTATCACATTTTGTGTACATGTCCATTTGTAGTGTGTAAAGTTGTTCTTGAGTGATTTTTTAGTGGTGGTAGGTGTTGGCGTGGTCTTTTTTGGCAAAGGCGGCCGCGTGGAGGAAGTATTAAGTAACGATTTTACCTTTTGATTATAGTCTCTGATTCAATGATTGAATGGCATGATTGAAGAATTGTGTGAATGAATACGAAGAGAAAGTCCGTATACAATTAAGTATTAGAATATAATAATATGCATTCTATTGGGCATTCGTGTATAAGAAGGAGATGCTGCCGGAAGAAAAATGCAACTGTAAAAATGTCATTTCCTTGTGATCTTGATCTTGTTCGCATTCCTCAGTGTAATGATACAGCATCTCAGCATACACACACAAGTTGGAGTATCTGCATAGATAGAATTCGCCATTTCTTAAAGTCTTTTCTGTTTTCTTTTCAAATCTCATCTCCCGTTAGATCTTTGCTATATGCTATAATTATATAATAGTTTGGGACTCTTCTTGTTGGTGGATGTATAAAAAAAATTATAAATAGGGTAGCTCCTCACAAAATAGTGGTCATAGATACGCTGTGTATGCAGTTGCCCATATATGTTGTAAAAAAAGGAGTCCTATTGAAAGCGCTATTGTCCTTTGTGGTAGCCTGTCAACAACATCTTCAATCTTCTTCCTTTCCTTCCATCGTCATGGAATAAAGAGCAGAACACTTGAGAGAGATGTATTGTCATCAAAAGTCATCCTTTAGGCGAATAACTCTCCTGGTGGTGTAATATAATATGACACACTATAAATCATAATTTCATTTTGGTTGTAATTTACTATAGAGAGAGAGAGAAAGACAGGGACAGGGAAAAAATGATTTTAAATAAATTATCTAGTAATTTTAGAGATTTGTCACTCATGTTTATTATTTAATTCGTCCTCTTGAAGCTTAGAGATACAATTATATAAACTTTGCTGTTATTCTTGTTGTTACCAAATTCAATTTCTATCCTTCCTGTATTCCGGTGTATTATTCTGGACATAATGTTCGCTCTCTGCAAGGTTGAGCACGTGACTTAATGTAACCGTTATGAAACTGAGTTGAACATAATAATTTTTGAAAGAAATTAAAAGGAATTTCTTGTGATGACATGCACATATATGACTAAGTTTTTTTTTTGTTAAATTGTACAGGCGATTGATGAAGTCAAAGACGCTGAATGGAAGGGATCATGTTGATGATGTTTGGGTGGCATTTGCTGAATTGATGAGTCAACTTGAGATAATTCTTTTGAGATTTAAAAATCATTTTCCATCTGTAAAAGAAAGTTTGGATGAAGAGTATGTTACGATTGGACATCTTCCTGAGTCTTGTTATTTAACTGGATCCATTTTTATTCACAATAAATTTATGGAACGAAAGTATTTTGTACCACAAAATAAATTTTTGGCTGTAAGTAAAATATTTATTTTTTTTAGTTTTTTGTATTTACTTGTAGCTATATGCAGATTAAATTGAGAATGTTTTGATGCTAAGAAACATTGTGTAATATTTACAGGACAAGGCATTTTTATATGTACGCTTTCGAAGAATCTATGAATTTGGTAAAGATGTGGTCAAGAAAGTAAAAATACTGAAACGAACAAGTAGTTTTTACAAAGTTAATCAGTATAAAAGTATAGCAAGAATAGTTCAGCCTGATGAGGTAAGAATACTTATTTAATTTTGTTGTTAATGTTTGTTAATGTACAAACAAAGAAATTAAGTAATGTGTGTGTGTTTTTTATTCTCTTTTATAAAATAGGTGGAAAAACGGGAGGACACAATAAAAAATTCTTGTGGGCAACGAGAGGTAATAATAATATTTTTTCTAACATTTTGTACTTTACCTCTTGTGACTATTGAGACTGTAGGATTGTAGGCTGTGTAGAATTTTTTTTCAATACATTTCATTTTGCTATACATTTCATGTTGTCGGAAGTTGAGAGATTTGATGGAATGTAAACAATCATAAGATTTAAGATGATGTGGAACACGGATAGAGAATATTTTTCTTGTTCTTTTGCAATGTTGCGCTAATGGTTGTGTGTGTGTGTACATAGTGCTTTCAATTGACTATTGTATAGTGTTGTGGATGCTATTTAGTTTTGGTTTTAGTTTCCTACTACTACCAGGAGATGATGATGAGGTCATTGCACGTATAGTCTTTTCTTGGTTTTTATGTGATTTGCTCGGCCGTTAATGCAAACGTGGCCTTTGGTCTGACGAAGTCAAGAGAAACCGTCTCTCAATAAGTTGTCTTTTATATATTGGAGCTCTGAAAATTTTCAAGTTTTCTTGGTAGATATATAAAGTGATGCATGATGCATGCTTTCCTTTTTTTTTGGTATGTGTGTGTGTGCGTTTGTGTTGTTTTCCTTTCTACAAAGAATGCATTACAAATTCCCACCATTTACTTTTCCCTACTGTACATAGTAACTGTCGCTCACGTATTCCCTTCAAAAAGTTCCAAACCACACACGCTAACGGTTCCAAATTATTATGACCAATCAAAATCCAATTAGTTTTCTTTAAAACGTAAATTTTAAAACAAAACGAGGAGAAAAAAATGAATATTATTATGAAAATTATATTATGCTTTTTTTTCTCTTCTTTTGTATTTCTTTTTTGCAAATTCACCGTTAATACAAACATTACTACAACTGCCAATTATTAACTACTTGTATTATTTAATTTTTTTTTGTATGTAGAACGACTATCATATTCTTTTGGCAAGATTTAGACGTAATCTGGATGAGTCCAACAAATTACGTAAGTAAATTTTAATTTGACGTTGTGTTGGAACTGAAAAGAGGCGTCTCAATTTTAAATGAGCCGTTTGGTGACCATATTAGAGAGATAAATACAAGTATAGTTTGATTAAAGATGACAATTTTAATTTTTTTTTAAATTCAGAACGTAACCTAATAGAGACATCATCATCCAAACAACAGAATAATAATTATAATAAGTTGAAATTGAAATCAAAGTCCGCTCATACAACGGGTGATTGTAATAACTCACGGTATATTGTACGAAGAACGAGTGAGGTCAAAGTACAGGAGGTGGTGGAACCTACAAGAGCTCGTATGGCAAACTATGAGGTCAGTTTTTATTCATTTATCTTTATACATTTTTTGAATTCATTTTAAGGATGACTTTATTTCTTGTTTTAGTCTCAGACATTTTTTGTATTAAAATTAATTTTTGTTACTTTGTTTTCATTAATTGTTTATAAATTAGGCTTGGGTGCTCATGGCTGAATTCGGATTCCCGGCTGATTTGATTGTATGTCCCAAGCGTGTGGTCCTTGATACAAATTGTTTAATTCGAGATTTGGTTTATATTGACTGTCTCATCCCATACCTGAGATACCCCCTACTGATTCCAGTGACAGGTAAAAAAGTTAATCTTTATGGATGTTTGTAGTATGAGTAGTTGTAAATTAAAATGAGTTAAGTAGTAGTATAATTTAGCATTTTGTTGATGACTTGTGTACACACATTGAGTAATGATGCCTGCATGGAAGTCAATGAATTCATGAGTCAAGAGCATATTATTATAACATTGGATAATAGAAGTACGAACGGATGTACGAATGTGTTTAAATTCTTTTTTTTAAAAGAAGCACGTCAAAACATGGATTGAGGTCAAGTAGGTAAATAACCATGTGTATAGGATGAATGTAGTGGAGTGCCGAAGGTGATTTAGTTGAGCTACACTAATTACTCGTTCTTATATAATTACACCTTGATACATTGAGTACACAATGGCGGGCAGCTTCTTTAGTTGTAAAAGAAAACTAAAAGGTATTTGTGAGGAGGGATGGAGGAAGGTGTTGACTTTGGTGTAATATAAAAAAAGACAAATGATTACAAGTTTTTTTAGTATTCACACTTTTAAGATTTGTTGTACTCGTATGATGATGAGACGAGGGGGGGGGGGGGGTTCATCCTTCCCATGGTCATTCATGGTCGTATAAGTTGGGGTGTATGTTATGTGATATTGACGTAGTTTCGCATTCTCGCATCCGCATTGAACGAAATGTTTAAGTGTCTTTAAAGTACTAGAATGTCGTCGTCGTGGGTATTACAATGTAAGAGACCAGAGTGAGTATTACCTAATACTTCACATTTGTCTGCCATTGCAATGAGGTTATGGAAAACCTCTTTTGATTTTTTGGGTTTTGAGCTCTTGTAGAGCAACAAAAATGAAGTCTAGTAAAGGAAAAACTCTTAATTGAAAGTTGTGTGGTAACGAAGGAGAGTGGAGCGGCTAGTGCGACTTATTCCTTATAGCTTTATTATTATAAAGAGCTCTTCTTCTTGTTTTTTTACGGTCTTTTCTGTATAACTAAAGATATATAACACAATCCCCCTCTCCTCCTCTTATTCACGTCCAAACCCTTTATTCACACATAAACTGACTTAATCGGTCATAGTACAGGGAGAGAAGGGAAATAAAGTGGCTAGGGAATGAGTATGATGGAGGAAACTCTTATGATTTTTGGGACAAATATTGTATTATGTGTGTAGTTCATCATCGCCATCTCCGCCTCCCTCCTTCATAAACCTGCTCCGGTGTCATGTATTAAACTGGACTCAAATGGCCTTTTTTTCATTGTGTTGATTTTGAAATTAAAAAAAAACTCTTCTTTTTTTTCTTCCCCTTGTTGAATTCTTATAATAATGACTAAACTCTATTCAATAGATAATATTTTATGATGAGGAGGGATTGTGATGGCTGGGAATTTTTATTGCATTGAAATGTTAAAGAGATGCCACAATTGTACTTTCTTAATCTTTATACTCCGTAAGTTTTTCTCACATTTTACCTATTCACACGACGTACGTACTGTCATTAAAATACTTTATGAGACTTGGGGAGTGATGATCACATCGTGTTTTGGAAGTTACAGAAAAGAGGGGAAAAAAGTTGAATCTGAAGCTCATTACTACTCTTAAGTAAACATGGGGCATTATCCTTAATCATTACAAAAAGTCCTATAGACCCTAAGCCTATATCAACAAGTTCAATGTCTTCAATTTATATCTTCAATTAAAATCATTTTCAAGGTTTCATCACAAATCAAACAATTTGCTATTTTTCTAATAAAAGTTTTCTTTAATTGCTTTCCATATTATTATTATGGAAAATGGAAAGGAGGAGAAATTGGACTCTTTTTCTTTCTCTTTATTTTTATTTAAACTGGTTTTAAATAATGACAGGGCTAATTAGTTTATTGTAAGACATGTTATTGGTTATGAATTTTAATTTTTAAAAAAATAGTACCTAATTGTTGACACTTTCTCTACTAATTTAAATGTTGTTATAATCATGTATTCTATAAATTGTAAAATTGTTTACAGTGGTACTGGAACTAAGAGGGTTGAGTAAAGGAGGATTGACGAATAAGGAGAAAAAGATTTACGGGTCAATTCATAATCCAGATGCTAAAGAGGCTGTGGCAAGGAATGAAAAGACAGCACAAAATTGTAAACAAGCACTCAATTATTTGGAAAAGTATAGAGCTGCTTTTCAAATAATAACTTCGACAGGACGGTATGTCAATTTTGATAGTGTGCACGATTACATGAGAGATGATTATTTCGACCCAGACTCATCAAATGATGAACGGATTCTTGACTCTTGTAAATACATGGAGTATACTGATCCAGAAACACGTCCATTGGATACCCCACTACGAGTTTTCCGTAATATTTTTTTATTTTTCTTTAACCTCTCTTAAATTATTTATATGGCATGTCTTTTAATGATGAGCACAAAAAAGAAATGTATTTTTTAAAATGACTTTTGAATAGGTAATACAATTCTTGTGAGTGGAGATCGTATTCTTCGTTTAAGAACAATTACCCTTGATATTCCAACAAGAACGACGGCATCATTTTGTTTTTGGTTTTTCAAAGCACACAATCTTGACCATCGTCCAAGATTCTCTTTTGGGACAAAATATTCTTTAAGCTTTCAATTACCATTTAGAGGACGTCAGCTCAATGGTTCAGTGGAGGAGGAACCCATGGACATGGGGAAAGCAGCCTTGAAGAAGAGACGAAGGGCTAAAAAAAGAGGGAAAGTAATTCAATTAAATCCACAAATGTATACCTTATGAGATATTGAATTTGTGTTCATATTCATAATTGTGATCAAGAGACCGTACAACGTGTTTGTGTGTGTGTTTAAATATTATTGAGCACACATTTAAATAGTCATTTTTTTACGTGAGTCAAAAGGTCTCTTAAAGAAGTTATATCATGTATTATGAATGGTACGGAATATCTGAATGGAGAGAGACACAGGTGCAGGTGTTTATGTTACTTTGAGAAATTTTCTGGGTTCTATTAATATTTTTTCTTGGATAGGGGAAAAAAATATTAGAATTATTCTGAGACTACTACAAACTACAAATAAATACACGAGAGTACAATTGTATAGTCATATTAGTCATAACATTGTTACAAGTGTTCAAGTGCCGATTTAATGGTGAGATTTAAAACCATTTGTCAAAAATATTTTAATGTGATACAAAAAAAATGAAAAGGCTTTGTCAAAGAAATATTAATTATGTTATGTATTTAAGTAGAGTGAAATTATGGAAAGAGTGAAAATATTCTATTTTTAATAAATAAAGGTTCAAGTACCTACTCAATATATTGCCTACTAATATAACGCAAGTACAACAAAACTAAAATTTACCAAAGTTGTTAACTTGTACTTTGGAGAAAGGAAAAAAGTTTTACCATTTTATAAAATGATTATCGGCCACTTGATAATGATGTTGATGATGATTTGTTATAAATAAAATAAATATTTGAAAAATATTTTTGTATGATATTTAAAAAAAAAGTCATGTCTTGATTTTGACTTTTAAAAAAATATTTTATGTGTATTGTGTAAAATGAGGTCTCTCTTTGTAGTCCTGTCTCCGCAATCAAGGTGCCCAGTAAACAATTTTGCTCAGAAATCATGTTGATAATCAATTAATTGGAAATTATTAATTGTCGCATATTAATTAATATTATTAGTTTTGATTCATGTCAAATAAAAATTTAATTTAAAAATTGTTGTTCATGTGTTTTTTTCTTTTTTTCATAAATTATAGGAAAGGCATTTGTGTGCATTTACAATACTTCCGATGGCTCAATTATAATAAAATTTGTATTTTAGAAGCGGACTGTGTTCATAAAATATGAATAGTCAATCTCTTAGTTGTCAATGAGAAAGATTTAGAGGAATGAGGATAATTATATGGAGACATTTTGTCAACGAGTTTTTTTTGCATGAATTTGGTGTTCAATTCAGGAAATTTGCATATGATGACTAGCCTTGAAAGTTGCGAACAAATAAATTAGGAATCGACATGAAGAAAATTGTTGAGTATTGACAGTTTTAATAACAAGATGAAAAAAACAGTTTCTGTTAATTTACTATAAAGCCTTGTCTTTTTATACCAGTAGCATCTCAAATGAAGATTTTTTCAACATTTCGTAAGTACATGTCACATGAAAAAAGGTGATGTTTTTTTGAAAAAAGAAGATGAAACATGTTTACAATAATCCATTAAAATCTGAATTTAATGGAAATCCACCTTGAAAAAGATTTGCAGTTTAATGAACGTAAAAAATTGGCGAATAATTATGTTGTTTTAAATTATTTTGAAGAGAGTAAGATAGAGACAAAATAAATTTAGTGGTTGAACTAACGGTTTTGTCATAATTATAATTAGTAAAACATAAATAAATATATAGGTTAGACTCAGTTAGCGAGTTTTCCTCATGTTAGATGTAGTCTATTTGTAATGTAAAGTTTATGTTAAAATAAATTTTTTTATGAAGCCATTCAACCTTTAAGTTCCATTCTTGTTGTGACGGTCAACTTGGGGGAGACTATGATAATCGTAATATGACAAAATTCGTAATGATTCGCATGCTGAGAGTTTTGCAAGTGAAAAGACTGGATGGACTTGGTGAATTAAAGCACCAATTGTAATTACACTTACTTTGTATTCCTTACAGTAAATGTCAGGCTTGAGGGCAAGACACACACACCAATTATTATCGATCTTTCGTAGTTGGTGGTCAGTAAAATAATAAGAGATAATATTCCTTTCCATAAACACAAGTTGAATGTACATTTTGTACATGCCTCATCTTTTGTTATGTAACAACGCACTTCTCTGTATTTTGTTGAGTTGAACAATGCCCCGAAATTTCTTCCTTTTTTTTCCTTTTCCTTTTCTTCATGGGCTAAACGAGTTGTCAAATGGAGTGCTGACTTAAAATTCTTGCACATGTTTTGTCCCTTAATAAATCAACCTTGTGTGTGTATGAGTACATATATATGTAACGTTATTTCCACGAAATGTTCATATTTCTTATCGAGAAGGAAGGAAGGGGAGATGATGATGAGTTGAAATAATAAGACTAATAAAACAATTGCCTTATTTGGACTTGACATTTCATTGTGTAAACACAAAACATAATTGACTCTAATGTCTCGCTCTTAGTTGATCTTACGTCCTCATGCATCAATCTAAAAAGACGGGAGATGTTCAGTATCCCTTCCGCTTCATCTTCATCTTGTGCATCTTCTTTCACATATTTTACATCAAGAATCAAGATTGACAATGAACCGAGAGCATATACATGTTATGTGTAGTAGTGATATGTTAACAGTAGTTTTGATGTGATTGAGATTCTTCGAAAATATAAAAATGTCTAGATAGACCATCATCATTACTGTAAAAGGAGTCCACAATCCTCCATTAACCTCTTTCTCTCTCTCTTTCTCTTGGTATTGCTCAATTTAAAGGATTGATTGTTGGTGTAGGAAATATCATTTATTTATTTTTTTGTGATATAATATTAAATATACATATTATTAATAAATGGAGTTTAGGTCAAGACCTTCTCTTGTATTGACTCAAAGAGATTGAAGAGGAAGGAATTTTCAAGTAAAAAAAAAATTCAATTTGCAGGTTTGTACTTTGTACAAGTACAAGGTTCTTTTGTTCCCGTCCTGAGTAAAGTGTAATAATAAAGAATAAAATTAGTGGTATGGTTTAAGTATGTACATGCATGTATATAAATATTATGTATTGAGATGAGGGATGAGTTAAGTACGTGTCTAACACATTAGAATGACTTAAATGGGTCACATCAATAATTTAATTCAGACCTCGTACTATTTTTATCTCCAATCTCCGTTAGGCCATGTCTCAACATTTCCTTCATCAAGTTCAAGTTAAACTTTGGGAAAGTGGCCAAAGAGAGAGAGAGAGAGAGAGAGAGAGACTTATCAAAAGGAATAATATTTGGATAAAAATCTCAACAAGACAGGACAAGAGAGGACCTAATTAAATCCCTTCCTAACTTTAAACCAGTTAATTACTTTGAGGATGGTAAAGGCCAATGCTAATTCATGTTTCAAGTGACCAACTATTGTTTTTGTACAGACACAAAAAAAGGTTTTTCACAAGTGTTCATTTTTTTGTAGAACATAACAACAAAACACAACTTTACACGTGGGTAGTCTGTTTGTACTCGAAACTATGTAAAGTTTATTATTTTTTATTGTATTATCGTTTGTGAAAGGTTTGTCATTTTCATTCCAAACAGGCTTCACGGTGTAAGATTATAGAGGAATTATATTCCCAATATCAATTATCTCAGTCGCACTCTCCTCAAGAGATGCTCATCTGAAAAGACAAGAGGAATCATCTTCATCTATAATTTTCAAGTAGAAACCAGAGAGAGAGAGACGACCTACACAGTGAGTGTGTTGTATAATGTGTAGTCAAAGGGGTAATAATAATTGTAGAAATTTCCATATTTAATTTTCATCTTGCATAAGGCTATACTCCTCCTGCTGACAGGAGGACAGGGGTGCAGTGAGAAAAACTTTTATGAGAAAAATAAGGAGAGCTGTAGGTAGCCTTGCAAGGATAGGTGTGTGTTTTGCTATGTAAATTACCTGGATGCGAAAAACATTTATTTGAGAACATCACACACAACTTTAGCCCTTTTTAACCGTGCCGTCTTCATTTCATCATCTTACAGAATCGAGGCTATGAACAAAGTGAAGCAAGTCTCGACAAGCATAATACATAATCATGAGTATCTGTATAGTAATGGACTCTAGTAATTAAGAGTTCAGCATTTTTTTATATCTATTTTAAACAACATTAATTATTTGACAATGTTTTTCATTCAGGGGAATTTTCATTAATGACCTTTCAATTAAAATAGAAGAATGAGCTACGAGGGCATGTTCCATTATTTTATTGTTGTTGATCTTGTTATGAATTACATCAAGTGTGTAATTTATTCTGACTAATGTCTTTCTAATAAATGAGGTGAGTCAATAAAAATAACAAGAGGGGAATAACAGTTAAATATGAAACATTTCTGGAATTTCCATCGTGTGTGTGTGTTGGAATTATGATGATTTTTTTTTGAGAATTAATATTATTAATCATCAGTAGGAAAACTTTAACACCCTTTCTCATTTTGACTTTGACTAATTGTAAAATCCACTAATTGACTTTTTTGTCAACAATTAATGTCTGCTCCTTTTTTTTCCTTGTGTATTTTTTTTAATTCATTGAGTTATTATACAATCAAATTAAAATATTCTATGTCCTTGTCAAAAACCTATCCCCTGTATTTAAGTACTAATACAAATCAATGAAATTCTTATTTTAAAAAACAGAGAGAAATTTAGTCAGTGCTTAGTTTAACCAGTGAAATTATTTATGATAATAAAATTCCTTATCCTTGTCAAATTAAAGAGTTTATTTTTTTCAATCAAAATTTTTAAAAACAAGTAAAAGTTAAAGCTAAAATAATCAAGACTTTTTTTGCTTAGAAATTATTAAAATATTTTAGGATGGGAAATAACTGATACATTTAAGTTTACTTTGTTTAAATTAAGGAGATTACTATTAAATTATTGAAATGTATATTTAAGACTTGTCATGGATTAGTTGATAAATAGTTTTATGAAATAATGAATTCTTCTCTTTATGTAGTTGACGTATTAGGTAGTGGTAGTAATATTTAGTTAATTGAATTATTCAATTGTGTTTGTAATACTTTTTGGATTTCAAAAGTTTTGGCAATGAAAAAATCAATAAAATTATACACGTCAAGAGAAAATCTGCGTGGATAATTTTTTTTCTTGTGAACAACAACAACAGTTAAATTGTTACATATGCAAAAAAAAATAAAAGATATTTATTCTACTGTATAAATACATTTACAAAAGAAAATCGTGTTTGTCAAATTTGTAAATATCTTCCTAATAGAAAAATGATCTCTTCTTTTTTTTTCATAGTAGTTAAATATTAAACTGTAATTTCCATCAAATCTCTCTCTCTCTCTACAAAAGAAAAAAGAAGAAGAAGAATTTTCAAGTTCTTCATCATCATTTGTCTCTTAAAATTGTTTTTATGGAAAAATTTCAATGGAATTGACTAAAAATGTAGACAGACAAAATAATATTTAATCTTATGGAGATGAACCAAGGAAATGAAATTTAAGAGAGAATCTTTTTCTACTCATTTTTTTGTCCCTCTCTCACGATTGAAAAATGATTAAATATTTAAATGAAATTTAGTGATTCTTTTTGCTACGTATATTTTTGCATGTTGATGATATGGCCAAAGTCTTAATCTGGTAGTGTGAGTGTGTGTGTGTTTGAGTTGATAATGACCATGTCATTTTCGCACATTTTTGTCTATTATGTCATCCTTTTTGTAGGCTCAACTGTCCATCAAGGGTACAGGGGACACGTTTTTCTCCTCCCGATCCTTCAACCATGATAATGATGCCTCAGACATGAAAGTTAATTTAATTGTGAATATTTTGAGACAAAATTTTCAAACTTTTTTGAGTTCACTCAAATGAAATGTTTTCTCTCTCCATTGTTAGCACAAATATAATTCTCATTGAGGAAATTGTCAATTCTCGGCTCCTTTTTAATGAATTTGGTCTTGTACGATACATTAAGCATGAGGATGGTTTCATTACATGTAATTTTTTTTTGTGTATATAATAATAATAAATGAATATTATAATATATTTAAATTCCATTCCTTGATTTCTTCTCTCTCTCTCTCTCTCTCTCTCTCTCTCTCTCTCTCTCTTGGGGTATTTAGCATGTATTCACATCGTCATGATCATAAAACTTATTCTTGAATTATCTCGCACCAAATGTTTAGTCTTTTTTTATTTTTGTACTACTTGTGTAGGTCTACAGACAGTAATACATAGTGTGTACACTAGACAAACAAAAATTCCATTCCCATTGTGGAATGACCATCTTGTCCTCTTTGGTCATCTTTTTTCTCAAGATGGCTTCTTCTTCATTATTGTCCATTCTTTTTTTTATATATTATTATTATTAGTGCAACAATTTTATGTTCATTTTCATTTTTTTTCTCTTGTCCTCATCATTCTCATTTTCAGTCCTCTCCTCTCCTATAAACTTTATATAGCTCGTCGTCGTTATTTCATACACTTGACTTGTCTTTGTTGAGAAAAAAAACATTTCTCAACATTTTACTTAAAAAAATATGAAGTCTTCTTATGTATTTATGTAGAGAGAGAGATACTACAATGATGAGTGTATTGTATTTACCTCTGAACAAAATTACAACTGTTTAAAGACTATTAACATTTTTATTATCTTTCTCTCTCTCTCTCTCTTGTCTTTGGACAGATGCTTTCATTATGCGATTCATTACATGATTTTTATACTTTTTGAAATGAACGAGAGATTTGGATCATGTTTTTGTTTTTTTGGAGTATTATTAAATATTATGTTTATATTTTTATATTATTTGACAATTTTATCCTCCCTAGAAAATAAAAACAAGTCCATCATCTTTTTGTAATACTTGTCCAATTTATCACGTCTAAAACGTCTAGACTTTTTTGTTGTGTTGTTTTGTAAGGTACTCAATTATAAAGATGTCCTTGCCATTTCTACAATATATTTTTTTTCTAAAAATTTTTATAGTCTTCCCACTGAGAAACTGACCTTTATAACTTTATAAGGTTATCCATAATTTTTCAATCGTTTTCTACAACCCGGGTAATTAGTAATTGAAGAGACAAGTGATGACGATGTGTGTAAGAAAAGATTGTGAATGAATCATAATATAGAAAATTGAGACTAATTTTTTAGCCATTAGCTAAAAAAAGATAGCTGTAATCTTGACACGTGAAAATAATAATAATTAAGTAAGAAATTCTGGACATAATTATTGACTTATTTTTTACGCGGCTCTTTGTATTTTTGGCTAGCTTCCTAAAATTTTTATACATAATCCATATTACAATTACAAGATAGGCCAAGACTTGAAAAAAATTGTCTGTGTATCAGGAGAGAGATACGAGTACATGATTTTTTTTTACGGCTTGTCAATTTTTTTGACTTGAAGATGCTTGAGCACGAAAGAAAAGGTCTCTCATTACGAGAGAGAGAGAGAGAGATGGATTGGTTGGGGATGAGGTGTTGGCATAAAATTTGCATGCTCAAGTGTGGTTAGCATGTAGTTTAAAAAAGAGCTGATATCTGTTTTTAGTTTTTTAATTTGTGAAAAATTGAATCTTCATGATTGAAAAATGAGTTTGCACGAAAATCTCCACACTATACGTACATGTACAGAGAGAGAGTGTACTATTTACTACTGTCTGTATCTGTATAAAGAGGAAGAATTATCTCATGTTTTTCCGTGTTTCAACAACAACTTAATGATAATATGTATTACAGTCGTGTGTGTATAATTTCACCCCTCTTTAATCTCTGCATTACAATAAATAGCCAGAGAGAAGAGTCATGGATGAGGCTGTGTGTATTGACTAAAAAAATTGACAAGGTCGTACAAATCACGACAAGATGATCCCAACTGTTGTCTCTTCTTCTTTTTCTTCAAAAAAAGTAAAAATCAACTCTCCAGTCTCTCCTCTTCATCATCATGTCCATTTAAAAGTGTGAGAAACATCTTGAACATGACAGTCTCCTCATGTTCCAGTCTCTAACGAGGATCATATGCATGACATAACTCAATGGACAATGGAATTATTGTCCATTTTTATCGTTGACTCAGACAAAAAATTAGTTTCAATTCCGTTACCCCCTTCAATATGACAATATTTTTTCTATTGTCATAATACTAAATACACATCTTAATTGTTCGAGTCCATTCCCATCTCTTACCTGTAAATTGAGTCATCTCTCTATATTGTGTCTCTGTATGTATACGTACATAGTTGGCTATTTTTTTGCAAATTTTATGGCATAAACTTTTTATACCCATTTAGTGTGGCTACTCAACTCATTCTTCTTTGACTTGTTTAGACAAGTTGAACAAAAGTACAACTAACTTCTTTTTGCAGTCTTGATCATCATCCTTCTCTGGAATTTTTATTTTTACAATGGAAGCAAAGCTCTTTGCAAGAGAGAGAGAGGGGGGGGGAAGAGTAAGGATCATGGAAACCATCAATTTAGGACAATAAAAGGAAGAGGGGTAGAAAAAAATGGATATGACATGTAAACGTGCAGCGGATAATGAAAATATAACTTTATTTGCTCACAATGTTCAAGTAGAAAAAACACAAGTGTACAAAAAAAATATACATGGACATGGTTCACTCTATATAACTCTGACTGAGTGAGTAGTATCAATGGCCGTCAATTGGGATAAAAAGAAAAGATTTTTGCACAAGTGGGAAGCTTTTCTTCTATAGTGTACACGTCTCCTATTATTAAAACTAAATTCTTTGATATATTTCTTTTAAAAAAAATGTCTTTCCTCTAAAGAACGCCTACACACTAGCCTTATCCAGAGAATGAGAAGCATTTTCTATTCTAAATATAATAAAGTACACTATCCTCACTTTGGCTATTCTTATACATTTTTGTTTGTACAGATACATCAGACAGAGTCATGAGACATTTGATGAAACGTTTACAGCAAATTTTATGTATTTTTTTTATGCCAGTTGGGATTAAATCTAGAAAAAAAATGAAGACATTTTTCTTATGTGTATTACTCAGTATTTGTATTGTACTAAAGTTTCCATTACATGAGCTCACAGTATGGTGTCTTTAGCTTCATAAAAAGAATTAAAATTTATAGTTATTATGCAAACTCTTTTCCAGTTTGAGTCACACTTTTTTAAAGGAGAGAATTCTGAACCCTGTTCATAATTTTTAGAGACAAAAATTAGCAAGTGCTCAATAGTCGGACTCGAAAGAGAAGAAAAAAAAATTGTGGTGGAGAGTCCATATAATTTAGAGTAAATGGATGATCAAGGGTTTTTTTTATATAACATTATTATCACATTCTTGTTGTTATCATTATATTTATGCTGTTGTTAAAAAAAACATTGTGTTGAGACTGAAAATATTTTTCTACCATTAAATTTAACACGGGAGTACACATACGAGTAAAGTACATGTGTATATTGAGACGGGTAAATTAAGGTTGAAATTTAATGAACTAAAAAAAATTTGTAGATTGATAAATAAACCTCTTTTCTTCCTAATTAACAATGATAAACTTAATTTTGTATCTACAGTTTAAGTTTTTGTAGCTAAAGCTGTAAATTCATAATTGAAATTCTCTGTAGGCTCAACTCAACAAATTATTCTTTTTAGGGGTCGAGTATTTTAGACCATGGCTATTTATTATAAGAGAGAGAGAGAGGGAGGACAAAAAAAAATATTTTATGGCTAGAGATGCATCAACATGCGAGTTTTATTTTGACCTGCCACCATTATAATGTAGTGTCCAACTTGTCCGTCTATTAAATAGGAGGTTGAAAGGATGAAACGAGATTTACACTTGACAAGTGTAAAATAGCGAGCACTTACTCTAAAAAAATTTATTTAGCCTAGGCCCAAACTACAAGAGGAGGAGGACACAATTTTTTTGTCTACATTCCTTCCTACAATCGTCATCCACTCTTCATATTAATTTAAATGGTTTTTGTGTGATGACTTTACAAAAAAACCGTCTCAAAAAATTTTACAACAGTACAACATACAAGACAAGAATTTGAATGTGAGATGCTTAATGGATGAGGAGAATGACAATACCGTCAATTTAATTAGAGTCCGGGAATTAAAATGGAGAATGAGTTTTTTAATGTTAAAAAAAGAGGGACGGAGGTTTTATTGAAACATTTACGGTAGTACATTTTGTAAATTGTAATAGGTAAATTCACAGTTGATCAACGACCATGTCTTTGGTCAGTTTGACGAGGTTATAAGAAATGTACAAATGGTGAGGCGAAAACTCTCACTTATCCTCAGTTTTTTTTTCTTCTTCTTTGCATACATGGAGATTGGGTCGTTAAAGTTTTTGAGCAAGTTGCCGAAAAAAAAGTGGACAAAAAGTTAAAAGATTGAGAAGAAGAAGAAGCTAGTCTGCTTCCTGTCGTAAATTCACTCTACGTTTTTGTCTTGTAAACATCTTCACCTCCAGCCAGTCCAAGAGATACAAGTCCAAGTCTTAAGTGATGAACTTTTCGGTGTCTTGATTTCTTTGCCTCCTTCATCGTCAGTTTAGTTTTCTTCTCTGTATGGAGTACAAAGCTTCCCGTTCTCGTATTTGATTTTTTAAACTACATGTTCAGATCATCATTTTACTGTATATTAGTATATTCCATGTGCGTATACACAAGTACGAGAAAGATTTGATTTGAGAGAGAGAGAATCTTCAAGTCTCAAGTCAGTTTTTTGTGGAGGAACATGTAAAAGGAAAATAATATCTTGTATTATGACTTGTAACACTGATTATTATTTTTTTATCCATTTTCATACCAATCAGATCACCTACTATACGTATTAGTAGTTAGTTAGTAGTAGTAGTAGTAGTAGTGGTGGTGGTGGTAAAAGACGCGCATCATAACGTTTTGAAACGTAATAAACAATCGTACCGGTTGTCGTATAATTATTACGGTTTAATATTTTATCATCTTCTAACACTTCATCTCTCTCTCTCTCTCGAGTAAAATTCTTGTGTCTAGTACTTGAGAAATTGTTATGGCCAATTGCATGATTTTTTAGTCAACCTTATCGAGTCATCTTTGTGCTCTCATCGTCAGAACAATTTACTAATTAATTCAGAGAGACGTCATATAAAAACGGAGAAATGACCGTTAACTCTGCTCTTTAATGTTTTACTTAATTCATTTGTGCCTCTCATCTTCCCCTCTTGGCACATTGCATCGTGTCTTAGTCTACATTTAGTCTACACTGGCAATTCATTTTAAAAATAAAATCCCATGTCGGGTCATCATTAAGATTATCAACAACTCGCAACTCAACAAAAGTAATTTTTTTGTTGTTGTGGAATCTGTAACCTCCCTCCTTATATTTATTTTTTTATGGGATGTCTTCAAGACATGAAGAATTTGAAAGATGTGATAATACGAGTAAGTTTAATTAAGAGCTGTAGGCCAGAACCATGTCCTACATCTCATGAAATATTTGTGACAGGAGGATGTCATGAAGGTGAATGTCAATAACAGGAATCTCACATGTTCTCTTTTTTTTAGTCAACTCCGCCCAAAATCTTTGTGTGTAAGTTAATAATAATAAATCAGAATATTAATAGAGTCACCTTTAAGTATAAATCTATACCATTGGTTTAATCTTCCTTCAATGAGTGTACAGTTTTCAAACTTCTTTCAACTGTCAGTCCATTTAATTTATTGTACATAATACAAAAGTAAAAAAAATGATGAAAAATCTTCTTCTCTTGAGTTAATAACAGTTGATGGATTTTTACACAATTTTTTTTTATATATATTATAAAATGATTGTTGTTTCATAGATACCCGGAAATATTTTAAAATTTGGTTAAATGTATTGACGTCTGTCTCTAAAAATTAATTTTTTTTTGAAGGGAGTTAAAAGTGTAATCCTCTTTAATTCAATAATCATCATCTGTACATCATAATAAACACGTGAGGATGAGTTCATCTATTTTAATATTTCCTTGTCCAAATGTACAAATAATTATTATGTATTTTTTCATCAAAATATAATATCCATTTAAATATTTTTACAGACATCAGACATAACCCTCATTATCTATTTATGTAGAGAAATAAAAAGACAAAATAAAAAAAATTTCTGCACGAATCAATTTCAACAGAAAAATAATTAACAAGAAGAGTTTAGCCAAAATATTTTTTTTTATTATTATTTGGTTGGACTCTTCAAGTATTTTTCCCCACTTTTTTAAAAAAAAAACTTTTTGTCTCTCTCTTTGTGATTGTGTTTGTCTCAATGGAAGGCCCTGGAGGCGATCATAGTTCAAGACTGGCCATTTTGTTACGAATATATAATTTATACCTGGGCATTTAAAGTGATCTCTGTATTTTTTTAATGGTGGGCAAAAAGAACAAGAGGAAGAGCAAATGACTGTGTAAATGTAAACTACGAGTTACTCGTCAAGATAAAACTTTAAGTCACAAGTGAGACCCCAAAAACTTGAATGACTCTTGAAAACGCCCACCGTTCCTCTCCTCAGTCAAAAAGGCTCAATATAAAAGCCTTTAGTCAAAAATTTTTACAAAATGTGCATAAAAAGAGAGAGAGAGAGCTTCTTCTTAAAGAAGAGAGACAAGAGAGAGAGAGAGAGAGAGAAAATAACAACCGAGTTATATATTATTATTAGCTAGATGATCCATCCCATTACCGAACATTTCCCATTTTTATGTCTTCCTCGACAACACTCAATAGACAGAATGTACTGGGTTAGTTTTATGTCTCGCTTGAGCAAAACTTTGAAATATTTCAACATTTTTTCCAAATTTACATGGG
>JAQIVZ010000593.1:0-58080 GCA_034700945.1 Arrhopalites spinosus | reverse complement strand
TCAAGTAGAGAGAATAATGGAGTTGGAGTGGTCCCAGAGTTGACCGGGGTTTTTGGTGAAAATACCTCGTCAAAATCCATTTTCTTTGTACTCCGTCCTGTGTTTTGATCATCTCCATAATTTGACAATGCATCCAAACTGGATACATCGGTTAAATAATCATCCGTACTCATTTCATAAAACTTTTAGTCTTTTAAACTTTAAAATTTAAAGTATCAAAACGGGGCTGCAAAACTATGAAACAACAAATAAAAAAAAATTAGAGCATCAAGCATGTTAAATATTACAAACAAAATTAATACCTATTTTAATCTGTAAAATTAATCAAAAGATATTTTGTTGCATATAAAAAATACGTTACTTTTTCTTTACCTGTCAAATGTTTACTTTTATACACTGGAATTTCACAAATTTATAATTCTAAAAACTTTTAATGCTTGCTAATAAAGAATGTATAACTTTTCACTTAATCACAGTTCTTGCAATTTTAATTTCAAACATTTCACAGAAGTAAACAAACTAATTGAGGTTTCTGATTCTTTCTCCTAATTTATTCAAGCATGACTTTTCTTCCGTTGAGCCGCCGTTTCCTTTTGAAATCTTAACGGACAAACACCGTAAGACTCTGAACGAATGCCGAGCGGTATAAAAAACCATGAGTAAACGCCTTGTACGTTAAATATAAGTTTATTTAAAATTTTCAATTTTTATATGTGTCGAGGTACAACATGATTAAATAGAACAGTAAAGTACATAACGAACAAGATTTTATGTATTTTTAAATAAAATATGCAATGAAAATCTATGTAACATTTTTATAACAAGAGTTTTAAAAAAATATACAAAAGTCTCATTTAACGCTTCTTCCGAAATTTACCACGACCTCCTCCTCCCCCACGTCCACTACTCCCACCCCGACCATTAGGACCATTAGCATCACCCTTGTTCATTTGTCCTAGAGTTCGGAAAATTTTCTTACGAAGTTCTTTTTGTCTAAAAGTTTGTTTCTCTTCTACTTTCTTGATTATTTTTGCTCTCTCTGCTGTTTTCTTGGCTTTTTCAACCTTCTCTTTGGCCTCTTTTTCTTGTAGTCGAACACGCATTGTATTAAGGGCTAAAGACATCTGTAAACATCAAACAAACAAAATTGTATCATGTGAATGTACATTTTAATTAATTCTAATAATGATAATTAAAACTTGCTGGTAAATGACCTAAGCAATGCAATAATGAAATTACCTGTCGTTCATAAGGTTCTTTGATGACAGCAATTCTTTTCTCCTCCTTCAACTTTTCTTGAACTTTTGGTCTATCTTTGTAAGGTAATTTTTCTTTAAGATTCTTGGGTATTTGTAATGGTTTAAAAGTTTTGACTGTTCGCTCAATTGGTGTGTATAAATGATCTGTATTTGGCTCCACTTGAATTTGACGTTCTCTTTTGAGTAGTCCTAATGTTTTCACTAATCTTGGTTGAGGGGTAATATGGGTTGGAAGATTCATGTAAAATTGAGGTACTTCAACTTTTGCCCAAGTACGACAAAAAACAATATCTGCAATAATTCAAAGAAAATTAATGTTTTTGTAATCTTGTAATACCCTCATAAATGAAACAGTAACATAATTAATTGTTGGGCACTCACCACTAGCTAATATTTTATCTTCAAAAGTAGCTCTAAAAGCACCGGATGGTGTACGAAGTGGTCTTTTTATAACGCCCCGAACTCCAGACACAGTTCTAATTTTTGCTCCAATAAATTTAGCAACTTCAAGTTCACTGGAGAACATGCCTTCAAGGAATGCAGACTTTTTATAAATTTTTGATGGATGACCCACTAATTTTAATTTTTTGACTAATTCAGTTCCCTTATCCATATCCAAGACAGTTCCAGTGAGGACAATACGAAAACCATTAAATCCTTGTGGTGCGATCCCTAAAATACCCGTTCCTTGAGGAGTCATTGGACCATAAAAGTTGGCAACACAATGTAAATGTTGTGGTGTATATTTTATAAGCCTGAAAAGATAACAAATAAATTTTTTGTCTTATTATTTCTCATATTGCAAAATACAACGTAAAGTATACAAGTTATAAAGGTATTTGTATTATTTACCGATTTCTCATGTTATGGTCATGGACAGAATACAATGAAATAGTTTGGAATCGACGCCAACCAACGGACAGAATAATTGGATCTCGGGTTTTGAGAATTTTTGGATGCCACCGATGTTTTTTCACTCTGGCCTGGACAACAGCAAGCGTCTCTTGATTTGGCGTGTCCAAAGAGCCAACAACAAGAGGGGACATGACTTGGGGATCAAAATTAGTCACAAATTCACATGGAACATTCTTAAGTTCTACACGAACGTAGGTTCCAGGGGCTAGACCTTGTAAATCTTCAAGTAGATTGGGGTCATCAATATTATCAAAAAATGTCCGATTTATTTTTGTTTGTTCTTCAACTTGACTCTTCCAATCTTTGTAAAATTTCTTGTCACCCCCTTCATCATACTCCATATCAAATTTTTCTTTTAATTTTGCTTTCATTTCTTCTCTTTTCTTAGTTGAAACTTCTTCTTTCACTTCTTGGTCACCTTGTCCATCATCCTTTTCTCCATTGACCTTGTCCTTGTCACCAGTTGAGTCATGGTCCATTTCTTCAAAATCTCCATAAATGTCCTCTTCATCCCCACCATCTTTCCCAAAACCGAATGGATCATCATCATCCATGTCATCATCAGCATCTAATAATTTCTTGGCTGTTTCAGCGTAGTCACCACCCACAAATAAATCTTTCAAGTCTTCATCATCCTCATCCATTTCTTCAAGGTCCATTTGACCCTCAAGGACAGGACAATTGGCAAGGTCAAAATCTGCTCTTGAAGTTACATTCATAAAATCACTCGTGTCATCATAAATCATTTTTTGCAAGGAGCGATTACGGTATCTTGAATAAAAAGCATCTGCCGCATCAGCCACTCGTCTTTCCTTCATATTCTCAATTTTTCCAGGTAAACTTTGATCAAATCTTGAGCCGAGTACTTCTCCATCTTCACCTTCATCGTCTTCACCACTCTCGTCTTCGTCTTCATCTTCATCATCGTCATCGTCTTGATAGTCTAGTTGTAAGTCGTCGTCAGAGTCTTCCTCGGTGAGTTGAGCATCATCCTCTTCATTAGAATCAGAGTCGTCATCTTCTTCTTGTTTATTTTTAGCAAGTCTTCTTGTTTTTTTGTTACTCTCATCATCATCCTCGTCGTCTGATGTTTCATTTTGGGGTTGTGATAGATCAACATCAGCTGCAGTCAAATTCTCAGATGCACTAAATAGTTGAATGGTGGCTGATTCCATCTTCTCATTGAGTGTAGATTTCAAATCTTGAAGTTCCCCTATATAGGGAGTTTTTGTTGAATTTTCATTTGATTCACCATCATTCTGCTGAGCACTTTTCCCATGACTATGACTTCCACCCAAATCAATGTACACAGCGTCCCGATCATAGACAATACCACCAACCCCTACGTGAATGAAATTTATTATGAGTTTAATTTGAACTGATAAAATATAAATTTTGTGAACAAGTATAGTTTTGATAATATCTTACCAGAGAAGGGAGCGTAAATTAATTTTTCCTTTTCATTGAGGGAGCGACGAAGAACTCTTTCTTTCATGGGAAGAGGACAAGGGTCACTCAATGACGTTACAACTTCTGGTTGAAAATCTCCCAATCCTATAAAATGCAGAGACCAATGAAATAATCATCATTAAAACATGTTTTTAAATCATTTTAAATTTTAAACGAATTATTTTCAATGAAAAAGCACATTTATATATTACGAATATTACCTGGGATGTGAACAGCAACTCGAGGTTTCAAAAATGTACCATGAACGTAACCATACAAACTGATTGTCCGATCTGCTTTTGAATTAATACGAATCGAGTCTGGTGGAGTTAAATCTTCCATACGGTCAGCAACAAGGTAAGCATGTTCTGATCGCCAAATTGTGGGTCGAAATTTCATGACAGCCATGAATCGAGCAAGATTTTGAATTTCATTCTTTGGATAGGAACATGTAGCAGGATGGTATCCAGAAAGATAAAATAATTTTGAACCGGCATACACTTCCGTCCAGAATCGATGTTTTAGAGTCTTCTTTGTATTCTTGAGATGTTTTTTATTTTTAATCAAATCTAAATGAGTTAATACTCCCATTATTTGAGGAAATCCATGTACCTGTACAAAAGGACAAGAAAAAGTTCCAACAATAAATTATACAGTTCTTTTACTTTTTAAAGAAAATATTGTAGAGTAATTTTTCATATATTTTTTTGCATACCTGACATATATTCAAAAACTCGAAAATTTCCATTTCAAAACCAAATGAAGCATCAACAAGTAATAACACTAAATCTGCAACCTTTGCCACATCAATCATAGAATTAATATCATTATTGCACTCTATAAAAGTTAATCTTCTTTTCTTTCCAGACACAATAGTCACTGGACCTTTCACATTACTAAGAGAATGTCGGGTGAAATTCTTGACAAGATTCTCAAATAAAGTTGACTTTCCAACTTTAGGTGGACCAACGATTGCAATAATAAATGGAGGAGGTTCAACTGGAGCCCTGTCCACGAGTGGTACCCGGTCTTTCTTTGTGTCAATGTCTTGTGTTCGTCTAAATTTTCGTTCAGCCTTCACAACAGAGTTAAAAGTGAAGGCCTTTGGATTTCGGATCTTGGCATCTACATTACTTTCATCCTTATTAATTTTTCCTTTTTTCTTGTCAGCTTTCCGGCCAGACTGGGACGGTCTATGGGCCTTCTTCTTTCCGACAGCATCGTCACCTTCCATCTGCGTAAACTAATGATAATCAAATTCCTTTTATATACTAGTACAATAATTGAATTAAATACAGAATTTATAATTGCTCTAACCAACATTAAAATTAAATAATTACCTTTGCTGTCTTTGTAAAAAAAATCAAAAAAATTCCTCGTGCGTTGAGTTTGACTTCCCCACACTTGAAGACTCAAGGATGGCTGGCCAAAAAACAGAGAGACGGACGGAGAAAGTGGTTTTTTGTTTTTAATTTTTAATTGTCGAAATGTGAGGGATCCAAATGGTCTGCATTTAACCCAATTTAGACACGGACATCATTAGTAGCATGAACAACGAGTAATTAAAATTATCCTTTTTTATTATTCATTTACAAAATAACTTTTATTTTCATATGAATGTGATATATATAAGTACTTTACCTCATCAGCTGATGGGAAAGGAATGTGTCGTATTAATTATTTAAATCTGTTTAATTTAAAAAAATAGGAGTACAAGGGATCGTGCACGTTCAAGATCGAGAACACCACATAGACCAGCACTTTATTCAGAAGGTGATATACACGAGAGGTCAAGACAACAAAATTTGCTGACATGTCAACCTCACAGGTATTTAATATGTAGCTCATTATGAATTAACTGTGGTTAAATAGTTTAATAGACAAGTTGTCATTGTGTATTACCCTATCATAAAATAATCTTGTAATATTGTATTTATTTTTTCGTACAGACTAAACCCACAATCGCAATCCCGTGCTTTACGACCACGATTAAATTTGACAGAGCAACTACCGGTCACCGTCCCTTGGACCTCTGTAGTTAATCCACAAGAATTTTCTAGTATAGGGAGAATAGTAATTAATTTAGAAGATGTAAAAATTCCAAGACGAGCCACAGAAGGCCTTCGTCCTCTCTTTGATCGAGATGAACTCAAAGAGTCAATCAGACGTCGGGTCTTGGCAGAAAAGGAAGAGAGTAGTATAAATTTAGTACAGACAATTTTTGCACAACCAACTACATCGACGCTTGATGAATCACATGTACATCGTAGAGAGAATGAAAGTCTGAGGGGAGTGGATCCTGCACTTCAGTACAGACAAAGTCAATCAGGCAAGTTTTAAATTGTAGACTATTTTTTTATTTAATTTACATCAACTCAAGTTGTAAATAACTCAATAGTAATTTGATCATTAAATTTATACATGAAATATTTATGTTATAGAGGCCATATTTGGTTCAACGCTTTCTTCATTATCGTCAGCCGGTGTTTCCGGGACAAGTGATGGCATTCATTACCGTGTCGCTCCTGATCAACAATATCATGACAATAATAGATCTCCAGTGTCTCCTCATCAAAGAGGACCATCTCCAATTCTTGAAATAGGTAATAAAAAGAGCATGGCTTTTTGAGTGGATTACTTTACAATATGTTTTATTAATTTCTCTAGTGATTCTTACGGAAAGTTAAGTACAAACAATTGGTTATGATTTTACAGTTAGAGAAAATGAAAGGCGAAAAGCGAGAGAACTTCAGCGTGAACGAGAACAACGTAGCACATGGAGAGGAGGAAGATCAACCTCAAGTCATACCCCAAGACCTAGTATCCAAGAGACTGTAACAAAAACATTACATGTTACTTGGATCGACAATGTGATAGGAGACTTAAAAAGATCCAAACCCCAATTACAACACACGAATGATGTTCTACGAAGACATTTTCAAGATTTGTGCGAAGTCCCAGTTCTTAGTGTAAGTTATCGACCCTTCTCAACTTGGCTCATGTTTAAATCGGTGAAACACGCCACAGAAGCAATGGCTCAGATAAGACAAAGGCCTCTCGTTTTTATGCATGGATATACGGATAGATTCGGTCAACATGTTCAGGAACTCGTTCGCTATGAGGTAACAAATTTTAGTCATTGAAAAAGTGCCTATTCCAGAAATATGTTCACATCATTAAATCATTTCAACTTACGCAATAAGGTACAAGATTAAATTATTTTTCGTGTGGTTTTTTACAGGTGGGGTATTCACAATCGGAACGTTGGATTAACCAAAAATAGGTTAATATCAATATGAGATTTCTTATCAACGACGTCACCCTCAGCTTCCTGTCCAACGACTATCATGATAAGCGTTACACTTCTGATCATTTCTATTTTTGGAGCCTACATTAATATTGTGTAGTGCAAAGACTGAATTACTTGACAAGTCCAAGTGCTTCTTCAAAACATTCTTGGATATTATTATTGTTACCAAAATACCAGCATTTAACTTCAGTATATATTATGAAAACTTATTATTACAGTAAATGACAGTAATATTCTATGTTGATTACATATTTTGCTCATTAGCTATGTTAGGCACTTATAGAAGTAAATTGGTGCAGTTTGGTTTCAATTAATTTATTATTTTTCGTAAATTATCCCTTCCTTGTTTCTAAAGACAAGTGCAGTATTGTGATTTCTTGTATTTCAAACTAACTTCTTGTCGGATAGTCGCGTAACTTCTTTATAGTCTCTCTTACTCATCTTTACACTGTATAATCGAATTTTGTACGTGCCTACAACACTTGTGTCTATTTAAAGTTGTATGATGCAAGTTATACTTAATATATCTATATAATTTTAGTGATTGATACAAGTTTATGAATAGACTTTGATTTACTTTGATTGTGATTTTCAATTATGATTGAAATATTGTGAAAGAAGCATATTATATTAGAGATTAGAGAATTGAGGCTAAAAACTATATTGTAGTCATATGTCCAAAAAGAATGACCAAGAAAAGTTTCACTATGAACTGAACTTTTATTCTAGTTGAGCATTTTCACATTGGTTGCTATTTTAGAATACAATGACATT
The DNA here is from genome assembly GCA_034700945.1 of Arrhopalites spinosus. NCBI lineage: Eukaryota > Metazoa > Arthropoda > Collembola > Symphypleona > Arrhopalitidae > Arrhopalites > Arrhopalites spinosus. The sequence continues at coordinate 50,373 of JAQIVZ010000593.1, read as the reverse complement.
GTACCTAATGTGACCACGAAAAGTGTATAGTACAAAATTATTATGCAATTTTTTTGAACGCAACCAGGATCATGCAATGGGCAGCTATAATTAATTGCATAATAATTTAAATATAAACAGTATATTGTATTTTACCACGTGTTCAATATATTTCATTAAACAAATTAATGAATAAAATGGGCACAAGTATTGTGATACTGATAATATTGAACAAATTTTTTTCCTCTTTAATTTAGTGTAGTAATTTATTTTTCATATCGATGATCATGTACCATAATAATTTTTCAAAGCGAACAAAAATTCCTGGACGAATTTACAATTGTGACATGTACGAAAAAAATTGTGGTCGTTTCAATCATGATGTTATTATTATCTTTTGAGTGAATGCATATCTCTACTATCTGCATACTAAGGATGTTGTTACTTATATAACAATGTAATTCAACTGTATATAATTTATTTATGTACTTTGGTCCACTTGTACTATTTTTTTGTACTTCTTCTCTCCCACTGTACTCAAGGAATATGATGATGATGATATGATCGTGATGACGAGGAGAAGAAAATGAAGAAAGCAAAAGTATATAATACAAGGTTTTATATTTATGATATGATTTTTATGTTCGAGACTCAACGCTCACGGAGATTTTTTATATTTTTATTCCACATTGAAATTTCTTCGTGTTCATCCACCTCTCTCTCTCTCTCTTCATACATTCATTGTTGTTAAATTATTTTTGCTCTAAATTTACGATCCAGGTTTTTTCATCGCTCTGTCTTCTCTCACCATCTCACTCCAAATTCTATATAACCTACATTATAATAGGAGTTTGTAATATGGTGGGATAGTACAATACATATTTTTATATAGAATAATAATGGAGCAGTGAAAGATTCTCTCTCTCTTGCTAATCGTGTATAGACTACCCAGACACGAACTTAAGACAGTGCACACACAAAAAAATTGGAAGAACAAGAATGAGATAAAGTTGAAGAGCTCTCTCTCTCTCTCTCTGTCTTATTATTATATGGATGTAACATTGTAGACTAACAATAAGAACTAGATTTAAAAAGTTATACGATACACATGTACTTTTGTATATATAGGTAAGTTATATAATAATGTACAAATATAATAAAGAAGGATGAAGATGAGTGGAGCGTGAGTAGCAAAAGAGTTGATATTGCATAAAATAATTGCTCGTTGCATTTATTACTTTACACATTGCATTCCAAACCTCCTATTTCCCATTGTACAGTATGAATTATTTGACGACGACGACGTGGAAACAAGAGCACAATTGGACGTTCTTTTAAAACTCATTTTACTCTCTCCCTCCAGTTTTCTTGGCGTCTTTCGTCTTATATTTTGTATGATGAGATGAAGAAGGGTATTCATCTTTTCATTTTCATCATGTTTTAAAGTGGACAATTTGTTCCATTTTTTCTCCCTTTCTTACAATATAACAAATCTGGGTACAATTAACAATTAAGACAATATAAGGAAATCCTCCTATACCTGGATTCTTATTAAACTTTTGTCCTCATCATGATTATTATTATTTTTAACGAGGGTTCTTAAATCATAACGAAATTATTTTTTGTATCAACAATAACATGACTATTTAGTGTACCCTAATAGAAATATTTTCATGTAATGAAAACTTTCTTTTTTTTGTGTAACATTAAAATGTAAGCATGAAATGAAGGAAACTGGAAAAACTGAAAATTAAGGTAAAAAAAACTTTATAAATTCCGTGTGTGCGTATACTGTACAGATATTTATTATTAAAATGTAGTTTCCGTGCTTCGTTGGAATGTAATAAGAAATGGAGCCAAAAGCGATGACTTCAATGTGTGTGTGTATTGTAGTTAGTAGCTGACTTAGTGTGACTATTAAGACAAGTTGAGGATGAGCTCGTAAATATAAGCACAGAGAGAGAGAGAGAGAGAGAGAGACGCCGAGACTTACAATGAAAAGTCCAGAGAATTTTTTTTGAGGAAAAGAGACTAGGCCTATTTGTTTGAATTATTTGACCCTCAGGCTTGACTTGAATCTTTTAGACTCGAGTCAAGTCTCTCTCTCCATGAGTCTCTTATTATGTTATATCTTCTACTCTATATACTTTCAATATGTCTTTCATTTCATGTCATGAGTACAAGATAATATACAGATTCCTCCTGAAAATCATCAGATGTTCGCCTCTTTGAACTTTGAGCAAATATTAGTGATGAATGGTTATTACTTTCTAGTATGTAGGTATAACATACTTTTATTGTTGGTTACCCTCGTAGTAGAGTATTGTCTGTTTGACTGAGAGAGAGAGAAGATGAGCTTTGGCTGGAGCAAGGAGATGATGAGACCATGTCCATCCATATACATAATATATACATTGCACAATCTATCTGCAAAGAACACTACAATACACACGCATTGATTTTTATGACGGAACTTTACACGAACAAAATCAAGACGATGTGAAGGAGGAGGAGGGGGGGGGAGAATGTTTTTTTGTGTTATATCTTCCATCCTTAGCACCACTTTGGAGTCCTCTCTCTCTCTCCTTTTTTTTCATTTTCACCTTTAGCTCTTTTTTTTCTTCTTTGTCTCGTTCCGGGTACGAGGAAGATAACGAGGTGTTATATATGATATTTCACATATAAGTCAGTCAACAAGGTTCGATTTTTGTTGTTCTATTCTTCATCTCGAATTCTCATATTAAGGTCTTTGAACTGAATCGTACTCCTCCTCATCTTGATCTTTTTATGAAATCTGTGCTCTCAAGAGTATTCTCCTCTCCTCTGTCTCTGAAAAAAATTAACAAATCCGTCAAAATTAATAAATATATTCAAGTGGATTTTGGGAGAACAAGGAAAAACTATTTTTTAATTTAAAAAATATGTATATATTCCAAGCCAAGGCAAGATATGTATAGTTGATGGATACACTGAAAGAATCTCTACTATTCTAAATAGCCCTTATCATACTACATGCCATCATTGTTATATAATACTCTACATAACAATAATATCGTCTGTCACAAGTTTTTTGGAGCTTCTAGTTTTTCGGCTCCTGTATAATTAAGGGGGAAAAAATTACTCGAGATTTTTCTTAATGCTTCTTGTACACACACAATATATTAGACGAAAGAATACAGTTCAGGTTCTTTGTGTCTTGTTCTTCTCCAGCTACTTTTCTGGTCCTTACTAAATTGTACTGTAGATTACTTTTTTTCAGTGATTTTCATTCCAATTCTTCTACACACACACACATTACTGGACGAGTATGTTCTTCTGTGTGTAAACTTTCCAGTACATGGAGATTGGAATCGGCAAACCATTACATTGTTGTTACTTTAGATGGACTGGAAGAGATATTATGTTCCCTTTTTTTCCTCCTGATAATACAACATTACTGTATTATATAATGTGTAACATCAACACACAAAAAGACGAGTTGAGAACCTGTTGAATTTTTTATATGCTTCAAAAAAAACTTCTTCTCTTTATTCCTTTGGGGTTACTGGGCCAGGGAGGAGGATGGGCTTCTTCCATTCTTTTTTTAAGTACACACTGGGACATTATCCAGAAACAAAGTTTGTTGATATCCAAAATACATGTAATTTTGATAAGACCACTTACCTATATAGAACGTCGAGTCAACAAAATTATTTTATTATAGAGATCACAGACAGACCAAAAAAAGATTTGACAGAGAGCCGCTCTAGAAAAATGTAGAAAAAAAACAAAGACTAAGAAAACAATGCATGGTAATTCATATCTTTTCAAGTCAAATTATGACCAGACCAGTAATAATATGATAATTTAGTGATAATATGATGATGACATTTGGGAACCAACACAAGAAAAAAAATATGATAAAAGATAAATGGCAAAGATAAGTATGGAAAACTCACTTTGTGACTTTGTTACAATCAAAGTTTAAGGGGTAAGGGGTCATTTCAAGACAAAGGTAATTACAATTAAATTACTCCACTGTTGGTGGTTTAGTCCCGATCCTCCTCTGGCTATTAAATTAACGATGAAATCACTGAATCAGACTTAATTGACAACTTTAATTTGCCATTTGCAAGAAAAAAAAGTCGTTGAATCCTCCCGGTGGTTTTTTTAAATTTCTTTGTTTTTTTACAACAAATTATGACCAGTTTTTTCAGTTTTTTGGTTTTGGTGACAGGAGGAATGGAGTTGAGCTGAGTATCAATTTAATATATGGTTAATTTATTTTGAATAACAGGTATAATAATATTAATATAATATCATGTTTGATTATTTTTTTATTCAAAAGAAGAAAAAATCGGTAGTCTGTTTGGAAGGAATTTAATGGGTGACAGTAGAAAATTGGAATTTATTTATTTACGTCGTGTCTGGACAAGAAATATAATAAAAGAAGCGTGTGTGAGGATATTAGATATTATTTTGTTGTAAAAAAAATTATATGCAAAAGTCTACTTTACACAGTGAGGGTCTATGAAAGTGTTGTTGATTTTTTTTGTTGTTCTCGAGAGAAGAAGAATGGGTTATTTGATTTCATGTAACTTGCACATTATATTATTAGTTTTAATGAAAAATAAATAAAAATTGGCCAGGCCAAGCTCTAAAGAGAAAGAGATAGTGAACGGACAGGTTTAGTTTTATAGCAAGTTTAGTTTTATTTAACGATTCCAGGTACACAAATTATAGGTATAGAAAAGAAGAGTTCAGTTATTTTCTTCCAAGACAAGACAATTATTTTCCTTCTCGTAGGAATACAAACAACATCGTTTGACTTTTCTCCTCCTCTCTTGTCTCTTTTGTTGGTTATAGTTGTTAACTATGTAAAGTACTAACAAAAAACTATTATATTATGTATATGTGTATGTATAGAGACTCTTAAGTAATGTATGCATTTATTTAATTTTTGTTTTAGAAAAAAAGTCAACACGATTCAACCAGACAGTTTCACAACGGATGCATGCTGACACTATACATGTAGGAGTTTTCAGTTTTATCACTCTTTCAACTCCTTGGACGATGAGTCTGGATAATATAGTTTTTTTTGGATTTAAATTTTTCTTTGGAATTTCAATTCAAGAAAACAACATCATTTCTACCATTTTCACTTTTCAACATCATCAAGACTCTATAAAAGTTGAATGGAGTGGTATCAGGATCGATAGGTATCTCGTACCGTGTCACAAGTCAGTTTTATCATGGCCCTACTGTTGTTATGTCCTTGTTGCCTTGTATTGTTTTGGACCTTATCTTCATCCTCATTTTGAAAAAAGATAACATCCTCACTTGCTCGAGTCTTTCTTCTATTTGTTAGGTGCCACATCGGGTCAAGGCAGGAAAAATTTTTTCCTGACTTCATAAACCGAACTGGCATGTACATACATGCCCGCAGGGCAAATACCCGATGTGGCACCTAACAATTCTTCTATCTATGCAATTATGCAAGTACTTTAAACACTTGGAGGCATTGAAGGTTCAGTGTAAACTCATCAACAAAAAAAACAACAAAATAATAATATTCTTCAAACATACTTTTTATCCCTATAGGCAAACAAATACTACTTGATGCTATATCTCATGGTTAAATAGAGATGAGGAGGATGGTCCATTCTGGATGAAAATGAAAAAAAAACAAGAATGTCCACTCAAAGTATACTAATCAATTTTTCACTTGCACACAATACAATTTTCTTATTAGTCAAATTGGTCATGATAATCCATGTCTTGAAGATTTTTATTTTATAGATTCAACAATACATGTTAATATTATGGATAATATTGTGGACAAACACGTTCCTCCATGTGTGTGTTTTTTTTTGACTAGATAAAGAATTGAACAATGGACCAAAGAGGTATATAACAACAACACACATGAAATATGATCATATATATGTCTCATCATAATTTGACAATTACTATCGCTCAAACATTCAATTATATAGTACTATAGTATCAAGTATGAATGCGTAGACAGGAGGGGTTATCATAATTTTTTTTGATTGTATTTAACTAACTCACGAAGGGATTTAATTGATTTTTTTCCTCTCGTTGAGCTGTTTTACTACACAAACTACATAATATTTCTCTCTTCCTTCTTATTATTATTAAGTATTAAGTAGGTATGAGAGAGTGAAAGTTTTTAACTCTAATCATCCATTCATGTAATATTATTATTATAACATGTCAGACTGTAGATCATCGTAAATACTTAAAGTATCTACGGGTAGTCTCTCTCTTATTATTTGTATTCTGTTAAGTTTGTAACAAGTTAAATAATCTTCATTGACCTTTCGCGTACAGGGGTTAAATAGTTGGCAATGACAATGGCAAAAAGATACTTAACAGTCTATTTTATACATTTATGTTACTGTATATACTGTGTATACTGTGTATATATAATATTTTTGGCAAGAGAGTTATTTTTTTAAAAACTTTTCGTAATAAATTATTCTTATTCGTATTATACCGATATTTACTTAACTATTTAATCACTTAAGGTATATATGTAATATCATTAATAACATGAGTCAGCCCTCTTATAGTACGTTAACAATAGAGAGTTGGATGAGAGAGCACTGTACATATATCAGTTTTTTTATATATAGGATTATACAAGTAAAATACTTTGAAGAATTTTTGGGTACATGTTTTATCATTTGTGAGTCAGTCTTGAATACTTGTAGGATATTATTATAAATTTATAAAGGAGTTAACAATGTATTTGAATCCCATTTATTACATACATTGTTTTAGAAAAAAAATCTAAAAAAGATTAGCAGGACAGGAATGAAGATTACAAACAATTTTCTTCCTATAACATATAGACCAGGTAAAATGTATGTAATAAATTATGGTACTTTATAAATAATTATTACCAAATCATCATCATTTTCACTCTATACAAATCTATAGTAGGAGTAGTTTAGTTGTGTAGAGATGTGTGAGAAAGCAATAATTAAAAAGATGGGCAAGGCAGGCAATTTTCCATCAGATGAATCAAGTTTCTACCTAAAGGTACTTTTTATATATAAATATAACCTATAAAATTTTAATAGAGACCTTTATACAATGTGTGTATATATATAACTACATGGTTTATAATAAATAATAATTTGACTCTCCATCATTGTAGATGAACTGTAAAAGACCATTGGGCTTATTGAGAACATCACTGTCAGCCGAGTGGAGATGAAGATGATTGGGATTTGTCGAGTCATTTAAACTAAAGTCATTCGGCTGCCGACAGTCTTCATCTTGTTCGGATTCTTCTTCTTTATACTGTTACAACTACATCTCCACCACTACCACTGTCAAGGTTTGATTTAGATTTTGAAATTCCTCCATTCCCACTTGCGACAGAGTCACAAGAACTATTATTATGATTACTACTACTATGATTACTGTTCATGTTACAACTCGGTGCCTTAGAACTAGAACAAGTTGTTGATGTAGTAGGGGTATGATGATGATTTTTGTGCTGATGATGATGCTGTCTCATGGTTGGTTCGTGCACAAGGATTCTGCCTGTAGAATTAAGTGATTCCACATTGTCATTGTCACAATGAGCCCCAATATCATTGGGACTGTTCATATTATTATTATGATTAGTTGTATTTCGGCTCAAATTTATACTTTTACCACCACTACCTCCATTACTTATAATTGGTGGGTGAGTGACATTGTTCTTGGGACTATTGACAAGACAATTGGTATGATTATCATGACACCGATGGTGGTGATGTTCAGTCCCTTGTCCCTGTTGTCGTTGTTTTTGACGGACTGTCTCTCTTTGATTTTTATCAAGATGAAAACCAGGAGAGTCATTCATATGATTAGGACTATGAATGTTTGTATTCGTCTCATTTCCTTCAGTTGGATTTTGATGCAAAGTTGAGTATATATGTTCAACACTACTACTATTACTCCCATTATCCTCACTCACATTGTTGTCATGTACGTAGTTATTACTATTTGAACTAGTCGAAGAAAAATTACCCGTCTTTTTCCCTTTTTTGTGCTTCTGTTGTTGAGGAGAGGAGGAGGACAAAAATTGGAAATTTTGCGGTGATGACTCGTCGTGGAAATTTAAATATGAGGGGAATGTCACTGGGGATATGTTTGATGATGTTCGTTCATGTATAGTAGACGGAGTAGCAGATGGAGGAACATTTACTTTTCCACACAATTCTGGAAAATGAATACAAGTCGAGTCGGGTGAACAACTCGTTGAACCACCGACATGGGAAATAGTTTGAGTTGTAGCAGTCGTCATCCCTGAAATTGGTAAAGGTTGTAGTGGTGACGACGTTGAATTCTTTGGTTGCAAATGTGAAATGATGGGGAGTCTAGTGGGATTCCTATCTTCCCTTCCTCCTCCCGTTCCGACAATCGGTGAGGATGAAATAGGCAAATGATGTTTTGGCACAGGCGGTGGTACACAAGCTTGTTGTTGTTGCGTCGATAAAAATGTGACTGGAGGAACGACGACAAGATGTTGAGAATTTCTTCCATCTCCATTCATACTATTATCACTACTATACGGATTCAAATTTTGTTGTTGTTGAATCTGTACATGATAGTGATGATTCAATTGTTGTTGTTGAAAATTATTATTTTGATTTTGTACATAGTAGTGTTGTTGTTGATTTTGATGTTGAGGACAATTAGTAATATGATGTTCATTATTTCTTGGAGGAGGGGGTGGTGGTAACGGGAATTGTTTTCTTGGGATCGTCAAAGCCCCAGACTGTCTCCTTAGACTTGTTATAGTAGAAATAGTTGGGGGAGGTAATAAATGTTTTAATTTTGGCCAAAAATTGTCATCATTCCATTCAATAATGGAACAACTCTTGAGTCCATGACTCACAGTAGCACAAGTAGTAGTAGTGTAGGTAGTAGTAGTTGACATGGATGAATTGGATAGAGAAGACAGGGTGGGTTTAAAATCCGTAAAAAAAGTGGTAGCAAAACTAGTCCAAGATTGTTGGTTGAGACTTGGGAGAAGGATGAGAATCAATTTTTTATGATCTCTACAAATAAGATTCTGAATAGTGACACGAAAATGGACATCATGAAGGAAAATTCGAGACACAAGGACTACAATCCTTCTACTACAATCACTAGCAGTCTGAACGATTTGACTATGCCATGGGTTGAGAGGATTCAAGACCAAGTCTCTGTAGTGTAAACAAAGACGAGAGGAGGACATAGATAAAGTCGAGTTGTCTTCTCCTCGTCCATGTTCGAGTTCAGGAAGGATTTTTTGCAAGAGATACTCTTCATCTCGTTTCGAGTAGAGGAAGTAAGCATCAAAAAGTTTCTCAGAGTCATCAGAGTTGGGATTCTCACAGCAAGATGAGCATGAGGGACAACAACATGAGGAGAATCCATAGGCACTCGAACAAATACAACCCGTCTCCGCCTCTCTTGGAGTATCACAACCACAACAACTTGTACTACTACTACCAGAGTGGAGAGTAGGACAAGTGAAAAGATTCAATCTTTCATTGAGTCTGTAATAAATATCTAAACCAAAATAACCAACCAAAATCAGCATTAAGATGGCTACAGAACTGAGAATCAGAGTCCATACAAGTTCCCCATCACCATTGCTATCTATACCAGGAATACCCGGGTGGGTATGAATTCCATCTAAAGGTAGTAATAACAATGAATTCTTCCTCATAATTTGATTATCTTTTGAATTTATATCCCCAACACCCTGGCTTCCCTGGCACATTGTTGTAATTATCATCTCACTCCCATTTTCTTCCCCACTACTCATAACTTTGGGAGTCGTTTTTGTGCCAGTTGTACTCGGCTCTTGTTGTTGTACTGTTGGGTTTGTATCTGGATTTGGATTGGGGACAAAACTGTGATTTTGTGGATGCTGAGACTCCCTTGTTGTTGTTATTAGTGTGGTTGTAACAGGATAGGCCTCGTTTCCACTTGCACTTGACGTTGTTGTTGTTGTTACTGTAGTCGTCGTGTGGGAGGATACAATATGACACTTTATTCGGTTAAAGTCAGTGACAATGGGAGAAGTAGGGGAAGAGATCCAAGTACGAAATGGAATAATAAATTCACAATTACACAACCAAGGATTATCAGACAGAGTGAGAGTCTTGAGATTCACAAGTCCTTTTCCACTTGCACCCAGTTCCCATACATTAAAAGACGTTAAATGATTACCATGAAGGTGTAAAATTTCCAAAGATTTTAAAGAGTTGAAAGAGTCTGGAGCAATAAATTTGATCATATTATGTTCCAAGTGGAGTTCTTTCAAATTGTCACAATCGATAAATTCAAAACCTTGCAATTCTGTCAAAAGATTGTTAGCAAGATGGAGTATCTCGAGGGATTTCAAACCATTGAAAGTCTTATTTTGAATGGACTGAACATGACTATTATTGAGGTGGAGAACACGTAGACTCTTCTTACCGATGAATGTGTGACTGGCAAGACTTGCTATATCCATTCCATCTAAATACATTTCTGTGGCGTTCATGGGAAGACGTCGAACTGAAATGTTTTCATGAACGGATGAACAATCCACTACATTCCTCGACCATGTCTATTTTATAAGAGGGAGAGAAAAAAATAATCAAATATTTATAATAATATCATTTCCCTTTTTATATACAGATGGATCAACTTATTTTCCTAAGCCTGGATTCTCACTCACACCTCTCTCTCTGTCTCTTTTGGTTGGAGAAAAAGAGAGAGATTTTGTGCAAATGTTTTTGGAGATTTAATACAATTTTGAAAATAAAAGTAAACAAAAGAAGACTTACCACGTCATGATAACATGTACAGTTGGAGGGACAAGTTTGAGCACAGTCACAAAATTCAAACTCACAACAATGACACGTTTGTGAGCAATGGGATTTGTATGGACAGACAAAAATCCCGGCTGTGACCTGTCCCAAGGGAATTAAACGTCTTTTTTTCTTGATCTCATCCTCTCCTCCTCCATGACTGGGTAATGGACTTTGACATGCAATTTCATCCAAGTCAACTATCCTCGGATATTGTCCAGTTCCTCCTACAGTTCCAGCTCCAGCTCCAGCTTTACTGCTAAAACTAAAGCTGCTTTGATGATTGGTCGTGTGTAACAACCAAGACATGGAACAATCACACATAAATGGATTTCCCCCAATGTGGAATTCTGGACTGAGGAGTGGACGACGACCCATGACCATGGTCATACTAATAGGATTTCTTCCTTGAGGATTTGGATGACCAGGTAACTGGATGGTTGTCAATGGTAAATATTCCAATTGATTACTCACCATTTCAACTCTCCTGAGACTATTCGAGTAGATGAAAGTGTTGGGGGTGACAGTCTTTAATTTATTGTAATTGACCCGTATCGTTTCCACGGACGGTGGTATCATGGACGAGTCGAGTCGAGTCAAATTGTTGAAACTGAGGTCTAAAACTCTTAAATGTAATGATAAGGGTGGTAACATAGTTGGAGAATCTAGATTAGTTTCTCTCCCGGATGATAATGGTGGACTAGGAGGAGGAGGATGAAGAGATGGGATGGGTTCAAAGTCTTGCTGGAGATTTGACCCAACTCTCACAAGACGATTGTGACTCAAATCTAACCATTCAACAGTGGGGGGAATGGAATGATAGTCAACAGACTCAAGTCGATTCACTGACACATTTAGCCAGAGTAATGAGGGAAGTTGTGATGTTAAAGTTAGCTGGGGTAATTCTTCTAGAACATTTGTGTCCAGTCGTAGAGCTCTGAGTTCAGGACAACTAAGAAAAGCACTCGATGATATTTTATAAAGACGATTTTGAGCTAGATTAACAACTCTCAATTTCTTCATTGACTCACAAAACCCGCGTGGCAATTCTCCTAATCTATTGTCCACCATCCGAAGTCCATACAATTGAGAGAGACCGAGGAATGAGTCATTAGTCACTTGAGTTATACGATTTTCTCCTATATCTAGGGAACGAAGGTAGCCCAAATTTCTTAGAGCAACAGGCACTTCTTGTAATAAATTTCCGGCTATTCCCAAATCCTATATTACATACATAAGCATAATATAAGTTTTATTATTTATTGAGAAAAAAAAACTACAGAAAGTTTTATCTGTGGAAATGCTTCTAGATTTAATTAAAATGATTTGTAAATATTATTGTACTGACCTGTAAGCTGGAACAATTTTTGAGAGCGTCCTCATGAATTTGTCGTATTTTATTGTGGTCTAAATACAATTGTCTTAGTACTAAAAGATTTGAGAATAGTCTCGAGTCCACAAAGGAGAGTCGATTATTGGATAAATCAAGAGCATGAAGATTAGACAAAGAAAGAAAGGCTTCTGGACTAATAGTCTCAATACGATTATTATCCAAGTTGAGAGCTTGAAGACTAATCAAATTTTTAAAAATATTCGGGTCCACATAACTCAATTGATTAAAAGAAAGTCTCAAAATGACAAGACGAACGAGACCATGAAACATTTTGTCTCGAATCCATTGACTCGTCAGAGTATTTCGTGACAAGTCAAGTAAAACAAGTTGATCCAATTCAGAGAAAACTGCTGGAGCCAGGGCTGAGATGGAATTATTGGCCAAATAAATTTCTCTGATATTATTATTAAATTTAAAAATTGTTGGGGGAAGAGCCACAAGACGATTTGATGATAAATTAATAAACTTGAGTTGTCTCAAAAGACTAAAGGCAGAGTCTTCAAAAGACTCAATCAAATTATTGTCCAGTCTTAACTCTGTCAATTGTTTCCATCTTGTGATGTGACCAACATGACGAAGGGAATTGAAGGACAAGTCAACATTTTGAACACTCATTGCACAATAATAATAATTTCCTCCATGTTCCACATTGGGTTTAGACTCAAGAGTTGATGAAGTGGACACAAAATGTTGCTCCACTGAATTTAATTCTTCAAGTTCACTTAGTCTGTTCCGACTTATATTTAATTTAATGAGACTTTTTAGTGGACAAAAAATATTGTCAGGTAAACTAAAAATATTATTATCACTGAGGTCCATTCCCTCAATTTTTGAAAGACCGGAGAAAGCATTCTCCTCAATTTCTAAACTCACTGAACTGGACCAATCCCCATTTTTAGATTGGATGGAGAGAGTTTTGAGAAAACTTAAATTATTCCATAATTGGGATGGAAGTCGACGTATTTTACAATTTTTAATGGACATTGAACGAAGATTGAGGAGACGAAATAGAGTTTGATTTTTTTGAAGAAAACTTTCAAATAATAGTTTGTCATTACACTTGACTCCAATTGAAGTGATTCGAGTCATGTCGTCAAAATTATTATTAGAAAAATCAACATTTAATGTTCTCACATGACATTCATAGGAAATCCAAGGAGACTCGGATGGGGTTGAGGATGAAGAAGATGGAGACGGTGAAATAAAAGTTGATGGGCCTCCGCCTCTCAGTATATTTAATGATTCATTCATCATTTGTCTATGAAGACTCTTACCACTTCCACCACCACCATTGCCGATGCCATTGCCAACTTGATTTGTGAGCCGGATACAACCCGACAATCCCGGTCGACTGGACTCCAACTTAAATCCACTAGTCCCCACTACAGTAACGATGAGGACATGAAGGAAAAGGGCTGTGACCCAAAGCCAATGTGATTCCCTCCTTCGTTTCCGGTTTCCATTCCTCTGCCTCCAACTCTCTTGTTGAGAAGAATAGTGGTGGTGGTTTAGGTGAAGAGTAGAAAAGTTGAGTCTCGTAGTAAAATGAATGGAAGGATTCATGGTGGACATGGAACTTGTGCCAATTAGGTAATTTTACAATTTTCTCTCTTATTTCCTTCTTGTTGGACGATCTGTAAAAACATGTTTTTTGTCACTGTCACACTCTTCTGTATCAAAAAACTTTGTGTGTCTACTTCATAGACTCCTTGCTCCTACTCGTTGTCGTACTCACACTCCTGCCAAAGTTCATTTTAAGTCATGATTCATTCCGTCTGCTCTTGCCCCTTCTTGTATGAGTAATGATAATGATAATTCTCCTGTGGCTTTGGCTCTGGTTCTCTGTCCCACAACATTAAGGATAAAACTTTTCTGGGTGAAATATGGTAGGGACAAGAACAAGGATTGTGACTCTCTCATTCTCCTCATGTTTATCAACTCATAAACGTACAAGTCTTATGTTCTGTATAAACTTTATATATTTTCATTTCATAATATATTTTATTCATCTCTCTCTCTCTCTCTGTCTGAGCGTAGGTTGGCCCAAGTGAAAAGACTTGTGGAAGGAATGATGACCACACTATGACTCTCTTGTTGTTATACCTAGTGTGTGACTGTACTTTTGCCCAAAAAATCACCTGTAGTGTCCAGCTATAAAAATTCCACACTTGAATGGCTCATTGTCCACTAGTTGACTTGACTTGTTCATAAGGAGTAGCATACGACCCCCTGAATGATGTGTGTCTCTCCCTCGTACTTATACTTTGTATATGTACATACAATGTGTATATGTGTGCACAACCTCACTCTACTCTTGACGTTCCATTTCCACTTGAAAAAATTTCAAACTCCTTCAACTTGCCTCAAGTTTTTCTTTCCCAAAAAACCAAGTTGAGAAAAAAAAAACTCCCAAAAAACTGTCCAAACTGGAAAGTCCAAGTGAATGGGGATTGGGACGAGAGAAAAAAAAGTCTTGATTATCCTACACACAAGGTAGACTTCAAGTCATAACCTGTGTGTGTGTTTGTTATTGTGGAGAATTGTATGCTGGTAAATCATTCCAAAAAAAGTTATACTTTTAGAATTGTGTATTATCTCTACTGTCTCTCTGTGGGTAAGGCACAACAGTCAGTGTCCCGGCCTTCTCACCATGACTTCAAGAGTTGAGAGTCTGTCTCCTTTTTTTCTGTCTTGTCTTGCTTTCCTTTTTTTTCCTTGTTGAAAAAAATAGTATTTGAGGTAAAGAGAGAGAGGAACGAGGACAATAATGATTGCGACAACAATAATGTTTTATTTAATGGCTTTCCTTCTCCCGCATCCTTTTTATGTTAAAGTAAATAAACCGGGGGATGAGGATGAGGAGAGAGATAGATTTTTAAGTACACATCAGTGAACCAAATAAAAATGAGGACTGACGACTACTCACTTTTCTCTCAATATAGATTTTTTTTATGTGTGTTTGTTTATAAGAGAGAGAGAGAGATAAATATAAAAAATAATACAAGGGGAGTCCAATGGTAATACAATAAATATGTAGTGACAATACAAGTACGGCTCTTTTGTCAATAAAAAGTGAAATTCAAGTATCACTCTCCTTCTATTTCTTATTTCTTTTTTTACCCACAATATTATTATTGTCCAGACTTTTTTTTTGTTTGTGTGTTTGTGTGTGCGATAAAGAAGAGAGGTCCGTTTTATTTTTTAGAATACTCAAAAATATATTAGAGAGATGAAAAGAGATTTTCACAATTCAACACAAATCACAATTTCCACTCACTCTCTACTTGAAAAATAAACATGTAAGTTGATTGGTTCCCGGTAGCCGTTGAGTCTTTTTTTTTTGTCTATTTCTGCTTCAGTAAAAAAAGTTTTTTTGGGGAAAGATTTCTTGGGAATAAATTTGGTGATAAAATGTAAACTGTTGAGAGTGCTGTTCAAGATTCATTTAATCCTTAATTCTTTTTTATCTCTAAAAACCGTCTCACACTAAACTCCAGTATTAGTATTAGTATCACTAGAACAAACTGTGTGATGTGTAGAGATACAAGTCTTGGTTTTTTTCTGTTGGGTATAAAGTCTTTTCACTTTTTCAAATTAAGAAAAATGTTGCACTATAAAAATCAATTTGTATACTGGGAATTCACTCGTCCTTGGTTTTTCTTTTTCTTGTGAATTCTTTTCCGGCTTGTTATTTTTTCCAGCTGGAGTCCTTTTTTTGCAAAAAAAGGGAAAATGGTTTAATACATGTTTCGTATTTTCTTGTGTATACTTTTTTTAGTGGTTAAAGTCATGTGAAAATAAAAGGGAGGACCGTCCCACACACTCCTTGCGTCTCAAAGTCTATGGGGCAACTGAATTGTGAAAAGCTTTGAGCTCAAGATTTTGCCTTTGCCCTCCGGTTCCCTTTACACAGACATACAGCATATTATGTATTTTCCTTAGTGTGTGGATGTACGGTCGTTCGTGGTTTTGTGAGCGTGTCTTTGTATCCCTTTTGCTCATGCTTCACAGTTATACGAACGGGGAAGTTAGAATTACGAGCACAGGACGAGTACAGTGCAGAGTATTCTATATAGGAAAAAGTCTTATGGCAGCCTCCAGCTCTTGGTTTTCCTCTTCTTCTCTCTATGTTCCTTATGTACATTGTACAAGGGAAGAAAAAAAGATTCCTGGATGTAAAGTTTTTTGGCTTTAACTCCGTCACCCCTCAGGTTTTCTCTTCTTGTTCCCTTTTGCTCTCATTCTCCTACTGGACCACATTTACAAACGATGTACTTATCGTTACAAAGTGCATTTATTGCCTCACCATTGTCTATTACATGAGCCCCTCTCTCTCTGTTGTGTGTGTGTGTGTGGATCCCCCCGTATTTATTCTATGGGAGGAATGTAAAACTTGTTCCAAAACGTACTACCTTGAGCCCTTGCTCTCATCATGACAACATTTTGGGGGCTATGGAAATGGAATGCTTCCTCGGTTTTTTCTCCTTGAATTTATACCTACACGGAGTTATTGTCAATTACACTACACTAAGAATATTTTTACAACAATGGAAACCATTACTCTTGAGATTAGTTGATAAAGATTAGTCCTCCAAGGAGGGAGTGAGGGTGTATCTCTTACTTTTATATTTTTATTTGAACGTGGAACGTGAACGTGAGAGAGAGAGAATTTCTTGGTGAAGGAATTATTTTTCACCAGACTCATACTCATACACTTAAACTTTACCAATATCAAGAGTCCTTGGGGGTGGTACTGGTCAGAAGACATGATCATCATCATGTTACATAATATATTATTATACTCTCCTTTTTTTCACAAAAAAAACATGATAATCCCCTCTGTGTCCACTACTGATAACTTTTGCCCTCCATTATCTCTACATTATACATAATTATTATTAGCATAAGGTCTAAGGTAGGCTATACTTTTGAGCATCAAAATTGGACAATTAACTTTTTTTTTTAATGGCTCCTGAACAAAGATGAGGGCGTTCTTCTTTCTTTATTTGAGGGAGATGGGGACTGGGGGTTGATTTTATTTTTTTTGAATAAAATGTAATTAATTTATACTATTCTCTATTTAGTTTTGACATTGAGATTTTTTTTGAGATCATGATTGATTTTTTTTCTCAACTTTAACCAGAATTTTATTACAGTGTCATGTCCATACAATGATAAAAATTTCGTAAGTAGATTTTTTTTAAATGGAAGAGTCGGTAGTTGAGATAATTTAAAACAAAGAGAGAAAAGAGTCAAGATAATTTTCAAGTGCGCCTATAAAAAAAGGGAGACTACTGACTAGTACTCTGTACACTGTACTGTACAGATAGTAAAAGTTTGTGATTATAGTGTGAACTGATATGATAAAAGGAGTCTCAGTTTTTCTCTAAAAAAATAAATGATGCACCTCAACCATTAAAATGTATCGTTTTTTCCACGCATACTCGTACTCTCCAGACTAGAGTTATATAAAGTGCTAATATATATAGAGACATTTGTAGTAAAGTGTGTATAACATTTTATATGAAGGGAAAAGAGTATCTGTATGGAAGTATGGGAATAATAAAAAAAAAGAAGTCGGAGTTGGCTCTTGTCTGACAGATTCAAGTTTCTTCAACTGTCTTGTCTCTCCCTGCCTGTGGTTTTCCTTTTATTCACACGACCTTCCAAGACTCAGAGTAGGCAGAGAGTGAGTTGAAGCAGGTAGATGACTATCTCACCCTGAAATAAATTTCTATTTAGCATTTTTTATACATATATACACACACAGTTACACACACTAGAGTCACTAGACAAAGTTAGAGAGGGGGGATGCAGGATTTATGTCTTATATGAATTTGTTATGCTCTTTCTCTCTTGTATTTCTCCACTGATACTCTTTTTAGAGTTATATATAGGGATGAAGCTCTTGATTATGATGAATGATAGATTCTATCACACCGTATCTTATCGTCCTATTCCCGTGGCTTTTTGCTATTCATCCTCAATCCTATGTAGTTTTTTTTTCATGCTATTTTCTTGTGTTTTTCATCCTCCACAATATTGTACAAGATACACGAGAGGTATTACATTGATGCTCGATTATTCCTAAACTTTATTTTTGGATAGGCTATCACATAAATTCTTGTGGTTTTCACATCATCATCATGCCTCGGATATGGATCCTGACAGTGAGAGGGCAAGGAGAATTTGTTTTTTTTTTGGATTTTTTTTCTTGGAATGGTGGACAGTGGACAGACGTGAGAAGTTGCCATTTTTATGTTTTTTCTGGGGTGTCAATTTTCTCTACCGTCACCTTCCCTTTTGGTTTCTTGTTCCATGGCGAAATATTTTTTTTGAGGGTAATTTGATCGGTGTAATATTGAGTCAAAAATGGTGAATTTTTACACACTTTTGACTCTGATCCTGTTGTACAGGGATTTAGTTACAAGTCAATACAAGTTTTTTTTCTTTTTGTGTTGCCTTTTAAAGGCTATGATAAAAATTAATTATCCTAATAAAAAAATAGTAAGATGCCCAAAATGGTTTTTTTAAGATGGCCAAAAAATTGGGAGGAATTTTATGAAAAAAGAGTTGAATATTATTCATACATTTGTTGAAAGAATTTAAGAAGGAACTCGTCTTTAATTAAAAGGATAAATAATCCACAAGACATGCTCAACATGATGACTTTAGGTGAGGAAGGTGGCTCAATTTTTTTTAGTGGGGTGAAAGCCCTTAAGGATTAAATTTTGAAGAAGGAATCCTTAATTACACTCGCCTACACAGTTTAAAAACTCTTTGGTGTATATTACAAGGTGCATTAAGGTTAGGTCTCTCTCTCTACGTCATAAAATGTTTTTTGGGGGGCCTAGATTTTGGAAAATTAAACTCAACTTTGTTTTTCCTTTTCTGTCTGTAAATGCTGAAATGTTTGGTTCACTCTCTCTCTCTCTCTTCGTGTCTAGCTCCAGATTTGAGAACAAGTTAAAGTTGACTCTAAATAAACAGAGAAAAGCCAGTTTTGTGAGTTGTGAAACTCAGAAAATTTTCATGGAAATTCAAAATCCTTCCTTTCTCTCTCTCTTGCCACCCACTGCATATTTAGGAGAACATGTATGAATCATGCATGTGCAAAGTGACGTAATTCTCTATTTTATCATGAGCATACGTAAGTACTCCCCCTCTCTCTCTCTGACAGACTCGTCTGGCTGTTTTGTGCCTCTTTCAAAAAATGTTTTTTTGACATGAAGTGAAAAGGTCAAGATTTTAGTGAGTGTAATATTTTTGTAAAGAAAATTTTCAATTGGAATTACAATTGATACAAACTAACTTGTAAAAGTGTAGAAAGGAGGAGAAAAATAAAAGGATTTCATAAAAAAAAGAGAAAATTTATCATGTGTACACATACAAGATACAAAATACAACGATTTTTTGGCCTCTAGTACTAGTAAAGGTAGAGAGGGGGATATATGTAAGAGATATATATGTACAGAGACGTGGATGTGGGATCGAAAAGGATGGCCCGGGGAGTTGCAACTTTTCCCAGGCTTTAAAATATTAAGCATGGTGCAAAGATTACATTCATTTCATGCCAGAGTATCTCCCTTTCCTCTCATAGAAACTCCATATACCTCCATATTTAAAATAGATGAGGATACAAACAAAGTATACCTGACTGTACACAAAGAGAGAGAGTTTTTGTTATTCATCGTCTAAGTCATAGAAGGGGAATGTGTATTTGGCATTTTCTTCACAAGAAAAAGAGAGAGAGTGAGATATATCTCCCAAAAGAGATCTTCATTTCCTACCACCACCATTTCCTTTTCTTGGGCAAGTACAAGTAGCCACCAGCCGGAATTCTGAGGCTGAGGCTGGAGTTCAAACTGGAGTTGGATTTAAGATATATTTTAGATCTCAAACTGAAAAATCATGTCCGCCTTTTCTCTTTTCTCTGACCTTGTAGATTGTACAGGATTTTGTTTTTTTTATCAAATTCAAGACTCAAGAATTTTTTTGAGGGGTCAAAAAAGCAAAATGGTTGTTTTGGTATTCGAAGAAGGAATTAAATTCTTTATTTAATTCTCAAAATTTACATATTCCCTCGTCTACATTTTTTTCTCTCTCTCTCTACATGGATTGGACAGTCTCCAATACTTGGAAAAAAAGTTTATAGATGTGTAAAGTTGATTTTTTTTCTGCAAAAAGATTTCTGTTTGTTTTTGTTTATAATAAGTTTGTTTTTTGATCATATTCATACGAGTCAAAAAGAAAGGGAATAAGACGGGGATGGGGATAAGAAGGGAAGAAATTCCTTTCATTCCTTGTTCTCTCTCTCTCTCTCTTGTCTTGATGCATTTTATCTCTCAGACACTTTCCTCATGAATATTTCCTGTCCGCTCACATCACATCCTTTTCCTTAACTCACTCGAAATTTCCTTCTTTTTTTATTCCATATGGAGAGACTTACATTCCACTTGTTCTTTTTGAGGAAAAAATACGTTAGAGAGACTCAGGGAGAAAGGCTTCAAGTTATTTGAACATGGGGAAAGGCAGTTTTTTTTTCGCTTGAAATTACAAAGACTGACTGACTACCTTACGTAATTTAGGGAGAAGCCTATTAAAATTCATGTGGTTCGTACATAATTAAATATTTTTATACTGTCTAGTTCCATCCATCCATACACATAGTACAAACACTAACTATTTAATGTACAGAGGACAGAGTAGGAGCCGAAATTATCTGTACACTTGAAAGTCATGACTAAAGAGACTAAGAGTCACGTGACACGTGATCTGTGGTTAAACTTTTTTGGACAAGGATGAAGAGGGGGGAGAAGGTTGGCAATGGTGAATTTGTCACCATTTTAAAATACGTGTTAGATAAAGTCAAAAAAGATAAAATGGATCTTGTTAAAATATTACAATTTGTTTTGACTTTTTTTTGCATCATCTCGAGACTCGAGACATGATAATAAATGGGGGTTTGATGGATTGAAACTAATGGTGGAGTCACTGGTGGAACAATGTTAAATGTGTAGGGGAAGGAAGTGGAGGAGGGGGTTTAAAGTTGAAAACGACAACATGTCGTGCATTCGTATATTGTGTGTTAGGGGATGTTCTTGAGGAGAAAATGGAGAGAAGGTTTCTCTTTTGGTAATGGAGTCTACGTGATTTTCAAACTTTTCTGATTCCTCATTCCAAATTCCCTGGTTTTTCTTTCTCCCCCCTGAAAAAACTAACGGGGAGTAGAGTATTTTGGAGGTGTAGAGAAATATATGGAGGGCATGCTTTTTCATGGTGAAAAGTTTCGCACTCTCTCTTTTTCAAACTAGTGAACAGAATGAGAGTACAGTAGACACAACAAGGGGAAAATTCAGAAAACTCTGTCTCTCCAGCGTGTACTCATAGAGAGTCTACTATAGTTTGATTGTG
Source organism: Arrhopalites spinosus (assembly GCA_034700945.1). NCBI lineage: Eukaryota > Metazoa > Arthropoda > Collembola > Symphypleona > Arrhopalitidae > Arrhopalites > Arrhopalites spinosus. The sequence goes on along the minus strand of JAQIVZ010000593.1, from coordinate 28,737 downwards.
AGTGTTAGACAGAGAGAGAGAGAGTTTTTTTAGAAAACAAAAAAGTTTTTCTTTGGATTTGTCACAAAAAATTGTGTACAAGTTAGACGAGGATGGGGGCTATCGTCCTTGATTGCTGTATCCATTATTACGTAGGCCCACACTTTGACTCTCTCGGTCACTTTCCAAAAACTTTAAGTTACAGAGAGAGAGAGAGAGACGGGCAAGTCATAATGAACCCTGATATGTAGTTTCGATAGCAAAAGTTAGTTTGACTATTACACATTCTGTGGAGTGTACAATTGTACAGCTCACACTCTCGTTTATAATTAACGTCAAATGTAATTGAGTCTAACATTCAGATATTGCCAAAATTTTAACTTTTGATGAACCTCAAGAGTCTTTCTCAATGTTCCAATCGTCCCAATGTAATTTACGCTAGGCTGTGGTCTCTCTTGTACAAAATAAAATAGAGAATGACGTGTGACTTATGGAGTCGAAACTCGAAAAGTTGAAGGGAAAAAAGGAGCTTTTGTCCGATAATGTCAAAGGCTTTTGTTCCTTTTTATTATTTGTCGCTAGTCGTTCATTATGGGATTGACAAGAAAACAATTAGTGGGACTGATCCATTTAAATGATATGAAATTAATTACCTTTTTGGCTTTTTTTAAATCTGTGTACACGACTACCCTGCCTCTGTCTGTGTGTGTGTGGAGAGAGGGGGGAGGAGTAATTAAAATGAGGATTACGGCGAGTTGGGTACAAATAATTTTCACTTGGGATAATAATAGAGGAGGATAAAGTTAAATGAAATTCAAGTTGTTTTCTTAATTGCGCAAGTATCTACAATCTCAATGTTACATAATACGCCATTCTTTGCCTTTTCATGTTAGAGAGGGAGAGGGGAGTGGGTTATGCATAGTTAAATAATATGATCCAGTTTTACCTGTCCTTTGTGTAAATAATTCTAACGTCAATTTCTCTCTCTCTCTTTTGAGAGAGGGATACTTGTGAATTATTTGATAAATAATTACACAATTTCTTACATAGGCCGTTTTATACAGTCAAAATTCCATTTTGGCCTTTGATACACTTTTCATTCATTTCAAGTGAAGGACCAGCGGCTCTTTTATTGTGATGTTACCCCTCTCTCTTGTAATAAAAAATAAGGTTTGTTGAAATGGCTGTCTGTATGGTACATGAAGAAAGAGTTGGACTTTTATAACATTGATGTACGTGATGAAACTCAAAAGAATATTTTCTATCATTGCTAATAATTTCCTCCCCTTCGTCACTTTGTTGTTGTCAATTTTTTTCAATGGGAGATTTTTTTGCACTGTACGAGTACACACCTCCGTGTACTCCATCCCATGATAAATTTCCATTTAAAATGGTATCAACTATTTACATGGTCATTTGTTGTAATTAATCAAAGTCTAGTGTAATGACTAGCTTTACTACCTTTTTGCCATTTGTATAAATAGCCATGCTGTGCCCTGTGCCTCTGTTGATAATAATAGAGTGCCAAAAGAAAATTATTATTGTGAGATGTCTTGTCTGTCACTGAGGGCTGAGGCTTATTATGAATAGTAGAGCTTATTTAAGTATGTGCAATTTTTTTTGTGGGTATTTATTAGCATATTGACTATTGTAAAATAATTGGCATCATTATCATTTTCGTACGCAGTATGTCTGAGCTAACGTCTACGCAGATTATTTTTATGTACGAGTACGAGTACATGACATGCAGATTGGTAGGGGAGACGCACTGCCGGAAAATTATCACAACTTGAAATTGTTACAATTACCAAAAGGCAAAAAATGATTTGAATGACATGACATACTTTTATTTCAAAAGTGTAGCGACAGAGTCAGAGTCCATTAAAATATTCTCTTTTTTTCAACAAAGAAAATTGTCCGAGGGGGGTTCATGAGGAGTGTCTAATGTAGAGTTTAATTCTTGTACAATTTTAATAGAGCTTCAATTTTATTTTTTTTATGTCACCATTGAAAGTGAACTTTTTTTTGTATGAAGGAATAATAATTTATGAAATAAGAGATTTATGTCATTGACAAAAAAATTTAATTGAAAATTTATAAAGTGAGACTGAGACTGAGACTTTTTTTATGAATTTGTGTGGATCCAATGACAAATTACATTTTTTTCAATTTTACTTGATTCACTAATCAGTTTGACACTAAAAAATTGTTTGTGACGTCACCCTTCAAATAATACTCTCATTCTTTTATACACATTTTTCACATTTCACAAATTGTGAACGTGATGATGATGCTCGGCTCGGCAACTTTTTTTTGTGGATGAAATACCTGCAAAAGTGAAATATCTGTATGGATGATGATGAACTTTTTTTTGATTTTTGGGACGTGTGTGAATGTAATTGAAAAATTAAACAAGATTGACATATTATAGACAAAAAAGAGACATAGCTCCAACTCATTACCAGATTCAATAAAGGGGAAGGAGATGAAAGTGAGAAAGGATCAAGAAAATAATTTTTTGGGATACACAAATTACACTTACACACGTACATATGTATAATGATGTAATATCTGTATCTATGAAGAAAAAAAATACCGGTCATTAGATTTAGATTAGATGATTTAATGATTGGCTTAATCGTCATCATCAAATTTGACAGGCTCCTCATCATCCTCATCCTCTCTCCTGCCCTGCCAAAGTTTTTCAGTCTCCACCAATGCCTCATGCCTCAATGATGAAATTGAAAAGGAGCAAGTTTGAATGATGAAAAAATAAAATTTTCCTTTCATTTGGTTTAAAGCTAAAAGTAGAGCACACAGAGTTAAAATGATGAGAGAAGAAGAAGTGTTGAAAATGTGTGAATTTCTTTTGAACAGGAGAAATGGGACAATTAGCAAAAGAAAAAAAAGGGGGAGAGCATTCATTCAAATGGAGAGAATTTGGTGTGTAAAAAGTTGCTTCATTTTCATCTTGAGGTTCAATCTTCTTAAAGTCTTTTTTGAGTAAAAAACTTTTTCTTCATCTTTATAGCTACTATAATATAACACCCTCATGTGTGTACATATAACCTACACACTCTACGTATACGTACGAATGGTTAAACATAAAAGGGCTAAACTTGAACAGTTGTTCAAATGCCCCTCATAAGAGTATCACTAGGAGAGTAGTAGGAGACCCAGCATAAAGTAATGGAATATAAAATAGTTTTTCTTGGTGTTTGTCTCGAGTATGTGTAAGATTCATCTCGTGGAAGTACACACACACGTAATTTAAAGATTACTAGACTCTCTTTCTATGTAAAATGTAGACTTTTTTTCTCCAAAATCGTTACAACTTTCCTATCTAATGCTCCGTGGTTAATGTTAATGCATGAAAACCTTCCCCATTTTTTTCTTCTTCTCCCCCAAAAAATGTAATGCACACTCACACAATATTATGATTACTATTATTATTTTTTGGGAACTGTATAGATGGTAATTGTGAATATTTTATTCAAAAAACAGAATTCTAGAGCTTAATTCTATTTGTCTCTTGAATTTTTTTTTGATATTGAACCAAATTGTATATTATTTTTCATCTTAATATTCAGATTCATGTTTTGAGTGTTGAAAAGATATTTTTTATTTCAAAGTCATATTTGTTATGTATGACTACACTACATGAGTACAATCCTCCCCCTCCTCTTCATCCTGTCACAACATTTTGGATTATGTGAGTGTGTGCAACATGAAAATTCATGATTCATCTCCATGAAAAAAAAATCCTTTTCCTGGTTTTCAATTTTGTGGCTAACTCTAAAAAAAATGTCTTACATTTTTTTGTTGTGCTCAATTTCCTTCCCCTTGTTCAAAAGCGTGTTCTTCCTGACTGTGTTGTTGTGAGTAGAATTTTATTTTTTTTGAGGGAGATGGGACGTGTTGTACTATTTCATGTTGTTTGTGTAATTCGTCATCTTTAGGGGATTCTTCTGCTGAGGGGTTTTTTTTGAACATGGACACCTAGAGATAGGGAAAAGATGTGTATTTGTTATAACTACAAAAATATATCCTTGTGACCTCCACTTCTTTGTAGCCACAGCCACACAACCCTTTAGTTTCTTAGTCCACAGTTTTTTTGACAGGAAAGAAAGAAAAATTGGAACAAAATCGAGGTCTAGTTTTTTTTCTTGTTTCTATGTTTAGTCTAGAGTGTAAAGCCCTGAGCGTGGGTGTCTCATTTTAAGGGGGAAATTTTTTGACAGTGAAAGAAATGGGAGAGGACAGGGAACTGAATGCATTTGTTTCAGGACTTTTTTCTTTAGTTTCTCCAAAAGGAGGACCAGACCACATACGAGTACGATCAAGACTAAAAAATTTGGTGATATTATTCTCCTTGTATTTTTTATCTTTCTCCAAAACTTTCTATTCCTTTTTTCCAGTAAAAAAAACTGGAGGAGAAAGGAGGAGAAAGTAATATTACATAAAGGGGAAAAAAAAGATGCAATGGTAATGCTTGGAGCCATCCATGCATGCTAACAAAGAAATAGGATTTCATCATCTCATCATCACTTTCTCTCCAACTTTGGTTTCAGTTTCCGCCTCTGGTCGTTATTCCTTTCATGTGTGTTTGTAGAGTAGTAAGTAGTCATTTCGCATTCTCATCAACTCCCCCACTTTGGCCAAATGCAATCCCCCTAAAAAAATTCTTTTTTTTGGAGACCCATATGGTCCCTATTTCCTCATCCTCATTGGGTTACCCTTTTGCTCCTAGTCTCCTACTAACACACATTTTTTTGTGTGTAAATTCCGATTCCGATTTTTTTCTATATATTTTGATAGAGACTAAGAACACTAAAGGAAAAAGTTTTATATTTCTTTTTTATTCTTCCGTCTGTCCAACTTGTCTAGAGTACAGAGTGGGAGTACAAGTGGAGGAGAAGGAAATTATTTTGATAAAAGAAGAAAAGTTTTATCGTGATGATGTATCGTTTGAAAATGAAGATAATGGATAAAAAAAGAAAAAAAAAGTTATTTTTAGACCACAATTTTCTCCCATGTCAATGTCAATTGGATTTTGGGGAGCAATTAACGAATCAATTAGATAGATGAGTGATAAAGTGACTCTCATTCTCCATGTCATTCATCAGGTTAACGGAGAAAGGCATCCCAGAGAGGTTTAGGAGGTTGACGTAAATTTATTGATATTGATTTAGTGGATTTAAGTGTGCAGGTGCTGAGGCATGGAGAAAGAGAGTATCTTTTTGGGGATGCAATCCTCAGCATCTTTTTTAAAACTATATCGTTCATTTATGTACGAAACTCTATCAAACTTTTTCCCTCTCTCTCTCTCTTGAAAAAAGGTGCGTTAACATGGAACATGTATTTAAACATTCTGCCAAAAGTGACTCAAGTGTAATTTTGTTTGTTCCAGATCATCTGTAAAGTAATAAGAGAGAGAGAGAGAGAGAGGAATAAAGTCCATAAAAGTGTCCACAGACAAGATTTTTTCTCTGTACATTTTAACTTGGACTAGAAACTACAGATAGAGGAGAGAGAGGGGAGAGTGGTAAGGTGAAGATGATTTATTTCCATTCATTTCCCTACTTGGCTATAAATTTCAAATTTATAGGCACTTATATTGGCAAAGATTCCTTACTTTAGTTCATCTTATTATTCCCCCCTTTCATTTTTTAACAGAGAGGGCCTCAATCCTGTTGCAAAAATATTCTAAACGAACAAGATTTTTTATATATAGACACATAGTGATCTGTACACTTGTACACTTGCTTGTATAGTGTACATAGTGTAGTGATCATAACGATGGGGATACAGTTTGGAAGCTTGAGCTCTCAAAAAATATTTCGTGTCGTTGGTGGCTGGTGTTTGAGTGAGGGAATAGCCGTCAGTGAATTGTGAATCCCCACACATCGTCTCTCTTCACATTCACAATATTTTTGCAGTCTCCTCTAATATTCTCCATTCCACCGCATGTGTCTGTGATGGTCGGGTAGGGGCCTTGTAATGGGATGTGAGAAAAGTCTCAAAAGCCACAATATTTCCTCATATAAAATATTTTTTTACATGTGTACATACATATATGTACCTACCTATATCTGTTGGATGTTAAAGAAGAGGGGAGAAGACCGAAAGACGCTAGACGGGGAGATGCTTTTAACGATGATTTGACTGGAAAAAGCCATGAGAGAGAGAGTTTGGCTGAATACTTGCATCTTGAATACATTATAGAATGGATTTTTTAAGACATTGATGTGATATGGATGTGGTTATACTGGGGAAGAGCCGAAGAGGCAATAGGGAAAAGTTTTTCCGGAGCTCCATTTTCTATACACAAAAAAAGTCTACAAAAAAAAACTACCCGCTCTCTGAGTGATACTACTGTTCAACTAATGTAATAAGGGGCTAACGAGAACGACAACCACTTTATTTTCCAAATAACTTGCTCCATCTTCTTCCTCCTTTCCTTCTGGCTTTGATTTCCTCTTTTCCTTTGATTCCTCCTCCTCCGGTTTTCCAGTTAAACTCGTATATTTTTGTGTCATGAACTATTCTCACTTTTTTTATATGTATTCATCGTCTGTCAGGAAAGATGGATTGGACAATTACGATTCATGTACAATTTTTTTTTACATTGTATAAAATTTACCTGGCGGGCAGTTTGTTTGTTATTTTAATGGGATTTTTTTTAAAGCTATATGACAAGAATAGAAAATAATGATACATGATTTCCAATAATTTTAACCAAAAATAATTGTCAATTTTTTTTGCACATACTCTACACTCCACTTGGCCATTTTGCTGAAGAATCTATACTGTAGATACGTATATCAGTATTAAATTAAGCTATTAGGTAAATGGGAGAAAAGTTTTTTGGGGTTGTATAAATACAAAGTACTCTATTTAAATGGGGACTAAAATAATGTACATGTACATACGTGTATAGCCATATATACAGAACATTAGGCAAGAGACAGAATGAGATATGATGAGACTAATATGAGAGGCTTTGAGAAAAGAAGAAGGGGGGCTTTGGAATATAAATGAAGCGGGGAAATGCTATTAAACGAATTGTGCACCGTATCTATTAGTATGTACAGATACTCGTACGTCCTGAGTCCACCAAAGAGTATAATTTAACAATAATGTATTAACCTCTCTCTCTCCCATCGTACAGATGTACAAGCTCTAGTCATATAAAATGCCGAATCAAAATTCAAATGGAAGCTCCTTCTTTTTTTGAACCCCAGTATCTGTACAACTTGCAGAGAGACGTAACTGTAGTACGAGGAGTAGAAAAAAACCTTTTTCTTGATCTTTAGTAAAGAAGAGAAAACAGGAGCAGGAGTAAGGAAGGCCCTCCTGCTTTCTTCAACTCGTTTGGTTGGGGACTCATGGGGGAAACTTTTTTTTAAAAAAGAATTTTCACATGAGGGAGAAAGTGTATTGTTTTTATGTGTTTTAGTTTATGCACAAGATATTCATGGGACGTTTAAAACCTACATTCACATTGCATAAAAATGACAATGACTTTTATTATGTTTAGCTACCTTCTAACATTTATATTTATTATTATTTTTTTTCTCCTCCTTCTACAATTTCATCGTAAATATAATACGCAGAGAGAGAGAGGAAAAAAGTCTCGTGTAGTTTTTCTTTTTTTGTGAAGGTTAGTCATCTTCAATGGTACACGACGTCGTAGAGTTGGAACGTGATTCAAGGATAGTAAAATATTTTATTTATACAAGAATAAAAAAAGACTGCCACTACACATGTAAGAATAGTTTAGTTATGAAGAGAATTTCTTGTTCTTCATGTGTAATAATAAGACTGTCTTGAAAATAAATTTTTATTAGTCTTGAAAAGTTTTAGACTGACGTTTGGCCATTTTTTAATTTTTTTTTTTTTGGGAAAAAATGACTTTTGACTTTGACGTACTTTTGGCCTCCCTTTAATTTCTTTGTTTCAGTTTCATTGAGAGGGAATTTAAGTATGAAAATTTTAAATGGTTGGCAATTAAGGTGAGGCCATCATTTCCTCTTTTTTGATGGAATAAATCACTTAAATTAAGATTTGACTTTTCTCTCTCAAAATACCAGCAACTGGCTCTGGCTGCCTACATAGAAAATTTTTGGAGGTCTCATTTCTTGTGCTTTGTGGTTATAGAAATGATTTTATGAACATGGAGGAATACCATGCTCGTAGTTACGACCACCAGCCACAAAATGTGATCAAGAGAAAATGAGACAAAAAATGGGAAAAGTAAAAGAGAGGGAATGATGATGATGGTGATAATAATAGCCTTACACTTTATAATGTAATTCACAGGGAATAGGGTGCAATGAATATGAATCATTTTTCTTTTGAAACGCACCCTTTTTTTTACTTCTCTCCCTCTCTCTCCCTCTAACTAGGGCAAAAAATGGGAAAAGCACAAGCAACAGCAGTTGACTATTTAATGAACTTTTTTTATGAGCAAAAACTTTTCTATCTTATTTATAGCTGATTCATTTCTCCTTGTGACTGCCGACTAGTGCAAAAAAAAGTATTGAAATGCTGACCCAATCCATTTTGCTGGTTTTTTTGTTGGCAAAAATTGTGCACATGCTACTTTTAGTTTTATCTTGTCAATCACAAATTAATTTTTTTTAATGTGTTCTATTTACCTATACAAAAATATTAGGGGGGACTGTACATGACTTTGTATTTCCTGTTAGAAAAAATGTTTCCGCTAAAAAAGTTTTTGCATAAAGTGCGTACATCCGTATCCTCTTAGCTGTAATATAAAGTACAGATATTGACGCACAAAAATATTTTTAATAATGGAGACATTGATTTTGTCTTGTCATTTTAAAATGTTAAATTCCCAGACTTGTCATCTCATCGAGTTGGTGATGGGTGACGGAAAGTCGTTGAGATGTCATTTGGGGTCGGAGGAAAAAGAATAAAATGGAGATGGAGATAGAAAGAAGAGGAGACATAAAAGTTTGAAATAATGTTGGAAATATTTATAATGTTCAAAAAAAGAGAAGGAGACAACAACATGAACATACCTTGTTTAGCTATGACTAATGACAAGGGAGAAAAATTGATTGATATCGGATGTGATGAGACGTTGAGACCTGCAGAGAGGCTACCCATCAATCCTTCACTTAATCATTTGAATCGATCTGTGTGTGAGTGGCCCGCATCTCCAAAGATGACTATTGTGTCATCTCCTTTTTGGCTCTTCTTGCCTAGCCACAGAGATGTCTACCCTGTGTGTACGTACTTACTCTGTGAGGAGACAGAAGATCATTGTAATTCCTGTAGGGATACGAGTACTCGTAGCTCCTTTTTTAATCTCTGTTCCAACATCTTTTCCAAATGTTATTTAAACGGAAAGATTGGGAATAAAGAGACGTCGTTATCGTCGCATTCACAGTCACCAGCCGCCAACATGAAAGGACGAGATGCCGATTTTTCTTCTTTTCAATGTCAGTCCTATGTTTGTGTCCGGTATAAATGTAAATCTTTGGGAAGAGATAAATTCATTGGTCAAAATAGTTCAATAAGGAATAAACAAGTATAGATTTTAGAGTTTTAAATATTTATATTTTTAAATGTCATTAATTTGAAAGGGGAGATAATGACAGTTTTTCTAAATAACTATTCCTAATTTTCTATTGTCTCTACCGTAAATTCCAGGATCTGATTACTGAAATGAAGCAAAAAATGGGGAATGGGGATGTCGGTAATTTCGGGTTAGTGCTTGCTGTACAATGTAGCTGTATCGATGTAGATTTTCAGAGTGAGCTGATTATGAAGGGATTGTTTTGCCAAAACTGTACAGATGAAGGGGGGATAAATGGGATGAGTGGCATTGAAAAAAATAATCCTTTTCCATTCATTAACATTTATCTGTTATTTAGCTATGGTTTGTTTCTCATGACACTTTTTTTTTGAAAACTTATTAATAAACCGGGATCTACCTTTTTCCTCTTTGCATTAATTTTTCCCCATTTGGTAACATCCCGTCCCGTATAAGCATAGGGATCCCCTTGAAGAGGAAGTTTTTGGCTATCGTTATGGGTTTGATATGCCCGTGTCGGCCTCACAATTTTTTTTTTGGTGGGGAGCCGTCAGTCACAAGACTGACCACACCCACTCACTCTCTCTGTTCTGTGTTCTCAGATTGATATGAATGGATTGACGGATTCGATTCTTACTGATCGATATCACTCGCTATTATTCTTCCTGTCTATTCCGACTCGCTACTCTTCTTTTAGTGAGATGAAGGCCCCTTTAGTTTTCTTATTGTGGTGGTGGTTGAGCTTCCTCAACTTGAACTGGGAAATATTTTGGAGGATGATGTGTGGCTCTCTATGTACGTACGTACGTTAGAGGTTACCTTCCTTGTGATATTAAATTTTGGTGTCCATTTATCTTATGTTAGTTCCACTCTCTCTCTCTCTCTCTCTCTCTCTCTTTCATAACCGTGTAGTTTCATTCTCATTATAGGCATATTATCTCATGATATTCATCATTGTCCGCTTCCCTAATATGCTCAATGCTCAATGTGGACTGTTCAGTGTTCAAGGATGGAGGAAAAAAACTTTTGACCTCGTTTATAATGAAATAATCAATCAATTATTCCATGCCGTCCATTCCTCCCAGAAAGAATAAATTTTTTTTTGTGGGGGGATTTTCTCTTCGAGATATCGATGTGGCATCAGATTATGACAAATGTTTAGAAATATTCTGGCTACCGGAATTCCATGTAAGTTGTACAATGTAATCTTGAATTTTTTTTTTTTGAAAAAGAAATATTATTCAATTATTGGCTCTACACTTTATCTGTACAGAGGCAGTGTACGAGTACAATGTCTGGAATATTTTTTTTGGCCTTCAAATTTTAATATATTCTTTTATACAAGTAAACAATATAATCAGAAGTGAGCACTGAGCAGTTTCTCAATATTTCTTGAGATACGTATTTCTTATCATTACCTTTTTTCTGAAGAAAAAAAATTGAATAACAAAAAATCCATCGGCATCCCTCTGACTGAATGTTTGTGGAGAGATAGGCCATGAGGAGGGGGGATGAGGAGTGAAATTTTGTGATAAAGTTTTCCCTTTTCTAAGTTACAAGAAAAACAAATTTTGATTTTATAAAGTCTTTTCTTTGCAATTTTCATTTCTCTTTTAAGAAAATCCTTGAGAAAATCTTCTTCATCTTTCACTTTCCACTTTGGGAAAACTCTTCTCCTGCTGCTCTTTCTCCCCCATTGTGAATAAAATCCTACGCTTCTTGTTTTGGGTCTGTGTATTGTAATATTAAGTTTATTGTTTCTGGCTTTTGTTGCGGTTTTTGGGGTTCCCCCTCCCCTCTTCTTCTTCCTTCTCAAATCTTTTGACTTTTGAAATGGATACTAAAGAAGAGGAGAAAATCTTGGGGTTGTCAGAGTCAAGTGCGTGGATTGCAATTAATATTTTATGTCGTGTACACACACATACATAAGATGGATACAAAAGTATGATAGTCCCATTTATTTAGTCATTAAATATTCAAAACTTTAATATTCTAATGTTCTCCAACTCCAACTAAAGAGTCATGGAGTCATCCATTAGAAATGAAGAGGTTGGATGGAATGACACTCATTGTGTCTTTCCCCTCCGTCAAAATTATTTAATTTAAACCTTAGTTTTTCACACATGTCTAAATGTACATGTGGTGTAAATGGTTTGTGTGGGAATTTTTATGGGTAGGGGAGAGAGAATAGTTAACTATTCTTTGTAATATTGAAGAAGATTCACTGTAAATTATTATGAGTTATTTGCTAACAATAAAAAAATTGTCTTGCCTGCTGGCCTGTGTTAGTAAATAAGAAGAAGAGAAAAAAACATGTAAAATAAAATGGCACACTTTAAAATTCTTCATGTAAATAATAATATAGAGAATAGAGTATTATTATTATGTTTTTTGTGTGTGTAAGAATATTATAAAACCAAAAAGGCGAGACAAATCAGAGGCCCTGTCATTAAAAATCAAAAGGTAGAAATCGTTAAGTTTTTTTAAGTCTCTCGTCTGTATATCTTCCAGCTCATCTTTTGGTTTTGCCCCATATTTTTTGCTAGTTTGTTCCTTGTCTTGTTAAGAACCAAAAAGACCCTCGTTGCGGTTTTTATTTGACCAAAGAGCAACACTAAAAAAATGGGAAAAAAATTGTCTGTTCGTTTTGCTCTACTCTTGGCTTGGACGACATGTGGTTCCCTGTCTGTGTGTACAGATATGGCTTCCAGTCAAAAGCTAATCAGGTTTGGAACAAATGGCTGTTTTTTTAGGAACAATTGGAATAATTTTTTTTGACAATCATAAATCCATTGTTAATTGTAAAAAAAATGTTTTCAACGACCAAATGAGAGAATTAGACGGGGATGACATTAGAAAAGGTGAAGGAGTTGAAGAGAATTTCTCTAATTCCAGAAAACAAAGAGCAGACGGTTAGCCATATGTATCTAACGGAGAGCGGAGTGTACAATCTTATATAAAAAATTGTTGAATTTTTTTGTTTAAGAGAACATGGGCGAGAACAAGAGAGAGCGAGAGAGGATTTATATTTAGATTACATTTTTACCTATACAAAAATGGAAGGGAAACTCCTCACTGAGCGAGAGAGAGACAAAAAAAAATTAAAAATTAAAGTGAAAAGAGATATGGGAGTAAAATTCTTTGTACAAAGTTACAACAAGAGAGGAAGAGGAGGCTGGACTGTGGTTGATACATGGCCAGAGTTGATGAACGCATTAAATAAATCGTAATTAAAAGTACAAGTAGGTGTACATCTCCCCTACTCCGCCTACAACAACAGACAGACAGAAGAGAGAGAGAAAAGGCCATTCAATAGAATAACAAAATGTAAAAAAGTTGTATATAGTTCACATTTACTTTGTCTTCTTGTGTACAGGAGCAGGATGAGGATGAGCACGAGAGGAATGGGGGAGGGGTAGTTGTGGATCTGGAGAATGAGAAATGAAGGTAGAAAATATTTTATTTTATGGATTTCTATTTTTTAAAGCCAAACCTCTTTCACTCATCAACCCCAAACTACTCACAGTACAGTCTCAGTCTCATGTAAAATATATTTTTTTGAGCACCCCAAATCCTTGTGGAATTTTTTTTCTGTATGGTCAGTCTCATCGTCAGTGTGAGAAAAAATATTTTGAGACTAAGAATAAAATTTTAAGGGTGGTTGATGCATGATGAGGACAGAGATGAGGATGGCGGATTGGGGATGGCAATTTAGGACTTTAAGCTCAAGCAATAAAGCACAAGGGTATTAAAATAGAGGAGGATGATCCAAGAAAAAATGTAAATCTCCTCAAGCTTAAACCTTAAAACTATTTTTTTTTCTTTTATAACATGTAAAAATGTTGCAAACATAAATAATATTAGGGATTTCTTAACCCGTGTCATTAGTAACTTAATGGCTAATGACCACGTACAACAAAGAGAGAGAGGATCCCTTTGAAATTTAAGAGTGCGTGTGTCGTAATATGCAGTGAAAAATAATTTTTATTTGTCTAGTGGAATGTACGAGAGAGAGAGGGGAGTAGTGTAATATAATTTGGAAATTATTGTTGTGTACTCATTCCTTGATTGTCTTATGGCTAATGGGAATCAAATGAGCAAACTACTTGGAGACTTTGTCTCTCATTTCATAAATATGTACAAGAAATTTCACCTGGATTTACTGTCCATTATGTACAGCTCTGTGTGTAAGTTTAAATTGTTAAGGCCCTCTAGAAACATTTTGGAGGTTGGGAGGTTGGGTCAGTTTGGAACATGATACATTTCATTAAGGGATTTATTCCTATTTTTTTCATATGGTTCATTTTTCTAAAATAATTCATTACAAAAGAAAATTACCGTAAAACTTTTCTCTCTCTCTCTTAAATAATAAAGAGAATGAAAGGAAAAGTATGTAAACATTTTCTTTACGGTATTTTTTTTCCTCTACTTTAGTCAATGTTAATCCATGTACACAACAGAAAGAGGAAGAGGAATAAGGGGGAGGTGACTTGAAAAGTCTCCCAAGACATTGTTCATTTGTAGAGAGAGAGAGAGAGAATATTCAAGTTGGGGCTTGAAGGGCGCTTTTTTGACTTTTGTGGGCCCTTTTTTGATTATAGGGCTGGCTCTCCAGTGACACTTGACGGATGTACTTGACCTTAGGAGATATCTTGTGGTTCATGGTTCAAAAAAATATAGAATGCACCTATTTCAAAAATATCTCTCTCTCCTCCTCCCCCTTCATGAAATACACTCACAAGTCCGAGAGAATCCTTAGAAATTTTTTTGAGGGGATCTCAATACAAAGAAACTGACACCAAAAAGTTACAATTCCAATAGGGAGCCAAAGCCAAATGTAACTTGTAGAAATTGTACAACTACTCGTACAAGGGAAAATATTTAAAGGAATTGTAAAGGGGGGGGGGGACCATAATATTGTTACAGTTTGGATCTATGCAACAATGTAAAAGTTTTGATGTGTAAGAAATATTTTTACACAAATAACAAACGGCGTGTAAGTAGGAGAGATCTTTAGGAAAAAGAGAAGAAGAAATGGATACAGAAATAAAAGAGACTCATCTTTAGCCATGGGTTTTTGCCTCCACAGCAGGGTGATTTTGAAACCACAATGGGTTCACAGAATAAATACTTTTTTTTGAAGGGTACCCCTCTTGTTGTACAAAAATACAAGGGAGACTTGGAGAGACTGATATACAGGAGAGTCACTTGACTTTGACTGTAGGTTAATTCAAATTAATTTTGACTCCCTATGTAACCTCACTTTACTTTTTAACCTATAACCTTTTAACATTTTTGAGGGTGAAGGCAATCCTCCACTGTGGGGACACAAACAGAGGCTCTCATAGAAGAAAAAAAACCAATAATATTATTCTATTGAGTATTTGTATTGTACTTTTTATTTTTAAAAATGTTAAATAATTACCTGGACGTGGGACAAAAAAAGTGTGGGAGTTTCTTGAATTTTTTTGTTAAAATTCAAAAATTATTGTCAAAGTCCCTCCCTCATTGTAATATTTAGGAAAATATTTTAAAGTCAATTGTAAAATTTTGGGAGATGCGAGGTATTATGCAAGATTTGTGATTGTGTGGTTTTCTTTATTGTCAAGGGAGAGGAAATTCATCAAAAATTTGTGAGTTCGGGTAGTTGAAGCTACAGACAGGCAGTCGAGTCAACGCTCCTTTTTTTCTTGTGTCTGTCCACTAGACAAAAGTCTACTGGTCAGGAAATTGGTTTTTGAGGGAATTGTTTGAGAAAGATTTTTTTTTGGATTTTTAGACACAATTCTACTCCATGGCCTTTTCTTCATTAGGAAATGGGCGGGGGGAAGTCTGTCGAAAATAAATAAATATTCTTTTTTGACTTTTTTCTCTAGTCAACTCACTGAACTTGAAATTTTAAGAGAGAGCCAAAGCCAGTCAACCGGGTTCCTCTCTCTCTTGTCTTTACAGACGGGTCAGAGACGATGGAAGGGATTAGGTAATAGAAAAAGTCAGAAAACAAAGACCCGAAAACGGGCAGGCGGATCATCATCATCTTTATCATGAGAGAGAGAGAGAGAGAGGGAGAAGGAGAAGGAGCAAGTCTAATGAAAAAAAATTCTATACAATATCCTTTCTCTTGTGATCTCTACAATATTATTTTTATGTTCATCATCATCTCTCTCTCTCTCTTTCGTGAAATATGAAATGGACTTTTAAGGCTACAAAGCTTAAATTTTCTTGGTTCATTGTTCTCCCCCCTTAATGTTATGAGTATAAACATTTGCAGTTTCAGTTTTGAGACAAGGATTTTAAAAAGATACAAAAGCCACCGCCTAGAGCTTGAAACATTTTCATTTTTTTTCTCTCTTGTATTTTCTAATAAAGGTTTTAGTTTTGCCTTTAAATTTTGGATTTGAAAACCCCCTTCTTTTTCTGAGGATGGTCATCATCTTCATCTTCAAGTTTTCTTATTTTGGCACTAGTTTTTTTTCTTTCTCCCCCACTCCCTCACTTGTCTCTTCCATTATTATTTTTTATTATCTCTATTATACAGACTAAATTGTTGAGGATAAAATAAAATTGTTTTTTTTTGTTTGAACATTATATTTTATATTTATTTTCAAAATAATGAAAAGTTGATTCAATGAAAAAAACAATTTTTTTTCTTGTGCCCTTGCTCATGCTCATCTTTCCAGACCCAGGTAGGCTCAACAGTCAACATTCAACGGAAGAAAGAATTTTTGAAGAAAATGTCTTAATATTTAAAGACATAATTTTAAAAGGGAGATAATGATAAATAATTTAATTTGGCTAATGGACAGAAAATTAGTCCTAAAATGAAGGCAAGGGAGCAAGCAGGAAAGGTGCAAGGGAGGATGAAAAAGTAAAATTAGATTTTTAAAAGATTATGGAGAGACAAATTGTCTTTGATGTGAATCAGGGTTTTGGAAAAACAAAAGGGAAGTTTTGAGGGGTTAGCTTTTATATTATTCTATTTAAATATGTTGATGTGTGTGTGTGTATTTTAGCCTTGGTGATTCTTAGACTAGAGTTACGTGTGTGTTAGCATTAGCATTGACTACATTAGCATTTTGGTGACGTGGTAGAGCCAAGTGATATATTTAAGAGAAAACTTTGTTAAACCTTGTCCTCCTCTCTCTGTGTGTATAGTTACCCTTCGTCAATATAAAAGGACAAAATTTACAATTTTCTACTCTTGTCCCCAATGTTTACCAAGTAGTCTTTTCTTGTCCAAGTGTATCTTTGAGTATTCTGTTACTTTTACTCGTATCCTCCTCTCCTTCTAAAAGTCCCTCTCTCTTCCTCCAGTTTACTCTTGTCAATGTTTAATGTTTTCTATTAGTTTTACGTAAATTGTAAACTAAATGGGAAAAGGGCAATGGCAGTTGTCCTTGTCTTTTTTCCTTTCCATGTCCCTGACTCGTTTGTCCTGTATGAGTACAGGAGGAGAGTTTGTCATGCATATTTTTCTGTATCCACACACTTTGTCTATTTAGAGTTACTTTATGTATCTGTACATATGTTGATAGTGGTAATTCTGAAATATAGGCAATATTACGAGGTTTTTGTGTCTTGTGTTACAATTGACGGTTCCTCTTTATTTCCTCAATTTTTGGGTACACACACACTTGCACACACAAAAAGGGGGTCTCTCTCTCTCTTTGTGTGTTGCTCTGCTCATCTGTATTCAATTCCGCCTCAGTCTTGCATTTTCATTTGATCCTATTTTTCCAGAGGTAGATTTTGTGTGTAAACAAATGATAAACACAAGACCCCGCTCTAAAAGACTTAGTCACACAATCATTAACTTGACTCTGGTCCTTTTTTCTAATGACAGTTGTCAATTTTTATGTATTTGAGAGTGACCAATGGGATTTTCTTGTAGGGAAAACTGGACTTGGCGTTGATGAGGATGAGAATGACGTTTGGCTCCACACATTTTAATTATTTAATTTGAAAATTCCGGTAATTTTCATGATCCTTATTTTGACCCTTAAGGATACAAAATTGTCGTTCGTCAATTAGACTCGTTTTTGGGGTGGACGCCAGGAAATTAAAAGTTTATTAGGATTTAAGGAAAAACTTTTGGTTTTGGTTAAAATTCTGTTTTTATTTAATTTTCTTGTTACTTGTTACTCTTTTAAATATTTTCTAAACTTTTATTTTTTTGTCATCTGTTTTCTCTTTACGAATTGAGTTAAATCTTTTTGGGTTTCTTTTCCTCACATTTAAATTCCTTTTTCCGTTTTCCGGGTATTTTGGTGCTTTGATGCATTTTTTTTCTCTGTTTAAATTCTTCGAGATCCTAAATTTAGCTCAAAAAAGTTTTCTTTTTTTCTGTGCATAAAATGTGAACAAGATGAGATGTTGGATAATTTATATAAAAAAAAGTTTTAAAAATATTTGTACACACATCATGAGGATCATGATTAATGTCAATGAGGATGAGGGACATTATTCACGACTCGTTTATTTATTTGTACAGATAATACTCTCACTCTGCCTCTCTTCATGTAAAAACTTTAATTTTCCTCCCGTATAATTTAAAATCTTCTAAAATGGAGCACAGACTAGGGAAGTTGGGCACGACGATTGAGAAAAGTCTCAAAAAAGCAAGAGTTTTTTGGACAATGAGACAATAATAATAAATTTATTGTTAATTACAACAAACAGGCAGTTTGACCAAAATGAAGGGGACAAATGGAAGGAGAAGACCGTGTTCTCATCGTTTTTTCGTCAGACACACATTTTGGAAGGGAGGTTGTTAAACATACAATAAAATTAATTGTGGAGCATGAGAATTGAGCATGTCATGACAATGACAACTTGTTCTTTTTATTTTTACAAGACTTTTACCCAAAAAAAATTATATTGGAATTGCAATGTGTCTCTTTTTGTATCTCTCTAGAGCTAGAGACAAGTCAGCAGCTCGTACTTGTACTCGTACAGGAAATTGTTTTGGAGTACACAATAATTGCCCCACGTTTTTTTCTGGTGCTTATTGTAGTGTCGTTAACTACTAAGAAAAAAAAGAGTAATCTGAAAATGGAGAGTTTTTTTTTTTGACCATTTTCTTTTGTCTTTTCCTCAGAGAGATAATGGGAGAGTAAAATGAGAAAGATAAATAGGAAGACGAGAGAGAAGAGGCGGACATTTTTGTTTTAGTGTTGTAGAATTATCGATGGCATTGTCATGGACAGCCGCTCTTCATGTGGATGTGAATGTGAGGTTTTTTCAAAAAATTTAAGTTAAAAATAAATAAATCGATTTTCTCAAATTAACTCACACCTCCTTCCGTTATGATCCAACTTTTTAACTTTACAGGAGTAACAGTCTAAGTTTCTCATTTTAGTTTATTATTGGTGGGGCGGAGTAGACTCATTTTTTAGCAAAGCCCAGATTATTGACCATACAATTTTACTGTCTTTGAGATAATCATTGTACAAATGAGAAAAATCAGGAGCGTTAAATTTTAACTATTGTACTCATCTCAGGGCAAGGAATTTTTTCATGAAAATTCATATGGGTACAAACTGATATGTGGGATTGTACTTTTTAAGGGATAATCCGCTGTCCTTCACAGTCATCAAACTTTGGGGACTGAAAAGGTTAAACAAGTGACTCTAATCTGGATTCTTTTATATGTTTAAAAAAAAATTCCTTAAAAAATCATCCCTGTGGCTTTTCACCTTAAAAAACTGTCCACCACAACATATCGGCATTGGGGACTTTGAATTGAACCATGGGAGCATGGGACCATGGAATTTTGGAATTTTTCTCGTTTTTTAACGAGCATTTGTTACATTTTTTTTAACAACAAAGGGTGGACATCATGCCGAGGGTTAAAAAAAGGACATACCTAATCACTATTCGGTTTTTTGTGTAGGGGAATAAGTTGAACAAAAGAATTATAATAATTTTTAAATATTTTTCTTTACAATATAATTATTATTATATTGGTCAAATCTAAAGGAAAGGGGTCAAAGGGGGAGGGACTTGGATTTGGATGAATGAACAGAAAAACTTGATTGAATTGTATTTGTACTCGT
The DNA here is from genome assembly GCA_034700945.1 of Arrhopalites spinosus. NCBI lineage: Eukaryota > Metazoa > Arthropoda > Collembola > Symphypleona > Arrhopalitidae > Arrhopalites > Arrhopalites spinosus. Next base: position 9,138 of record JAQIVZ010000593.1, on the reverse strand, counting down.
ACAGTGTATTATACTTAACGGTCATTAAAATATAAAGTTGAGGTTAATTTCTAATGACATTTTTCTTCTTCTTATCCTTTGCCTACCTTCCCTTAAAGGGTCTCCAAGCCCCCCCCCCCCCTCCTTCCTCTTTCTTTGGAGGATTACATTTTTAGGTGGTTAAATATGGACACATAAATGGCCATTAAGCGATTGTTTCATTGTTTCTTCTGCTGTGTACTATAGGCCAGGCCACATGAATGTGAACATGGTTAATAGGAATGGCATCACCTCATCATCCATTTTATGTATCAGTACAACTTTAAGGGACTGCTGCCGGCTGACTGAGTTGAGAGACGTTTTGGATATCTGCCGGCTTTCAACTTTTATGTGGTCCTTCTCTCTCAAAAAGTATGAGGTTTCACAAGCCAAACAAGCCAACATGGGCTTCTTCTTCTCTCTCTCTCTGTGAAGATACCAAAAATGACAGAAGAAGTAGGCGGTGATTTCATCTTGGGCAGACAATGGGAAAAGATACAAAGTTGTATGGGGAAAAGACGATAAGGATAAATGGAAATGGTTTTCTTTTTTTTAAAACATGTGTAACCAAACTTACATACTTTAAAACTGAAGTTTGGGGGCCTATTTGGTTTGCGGGATGGTTAAAATAGTAATAATAATATTGATGGACAGCTTACGTTAGTTTAAGCTCCTTGAAAAAGGGCTTCTCTTTTTTTCTCTCTTATAAGATATAACTTATGAGGGCCATTGTTATTATTGGAATTAAGAACCAAAATACCGCTTGACTACTTTAACTATTTTGAAAAACAAAAGACACAAAAACTATATTATCCCGGACTGCCGCCACCATGAAAAACTTTTAGTTTAGTCAAGTAGAATTTAATTTAGAGACTGTCGACTGTCTTCTCTCTTTGTATTTAATAAAGTAAGAGAATTAAATACTTTAGAGAAAAAATTATGGGCGGACTATTTAAGAAATGAGGATTAATATTATTTTTGTTTAAGTAAGTGTATATAGTTAAATCCATCATTGTTTTTCTTTTGGAGCCAGACAGACTTTTGATAACAAAATAAAATAGTTAATTTTAAATACAAATTACTCATTCGTAAGAAGAAGACCATGTTTTTTTTCTTTTGTGTAATTTGTGATTAGAGTAAAATTTCTTTGAATTTATGAAACAAATAATAATATTTTTAAGTAGACCACAACTCACTACAGTACACCCACCACCTTGAAAAAAAAAGATTAGAATTTTTTGGTAAAATATTTTGTATTAAATTACACGTAAATAATTTTTTTTCTCTTCCTTTTTCAGCCTGAAAACACAAAAGAAGGGCACTTTGTTTGGGTGAGATGAATTCTTTTAAAAATAATGTAAAAAAATGAAATTTGAGGATGACAAAAGTAAAATAGGAAAAAAATACGTGTTGCGTGGTGTGTAGATGAGGAATGAAGGTAAAAGTGTACAGGGAGGGGGATGGGACAAAAATATGTGTACATTTTTATATTTTGTCTCTACATGGAAAAAGATTTGTATGACAACTACTTTATTGTTTTGTCCCAAGTCCCAAACTCCAGGAGAGAGACGTATAGGAAGAGTGTATGTGCAAGTTTGAAGCAGGAAAAAAACGGAGTAGGACATTTTAGTTGTGTCTTCTCGATTTCTTCCCTTGTTTGTTATATTGTTGAATACACAATTCTTAATCTAAAATCTTGATCTCATCTCCTCTTTATTATGCTAATAAATAAGAGGAGAGACACTTGAAGGGTGCGCCCCTACAAATTCCTATTTGTCTTTAACTCTACACACAGAGAGAGAAATGGTAACCAATTACAAAAAAAATGTTTTTAAATTCCGTACAATACTGTCCTCATCTTGTCGCACTGTATGACTTCTTCTTTTTTTAAATGTGTTTTTTAATGACTAAAGTTAATAAAGAAAAACCTGACAGAAATTTTTTTTGGGGTTCAATAAATATTACAAGGCTTAATAAGAGTTTAACGTATTTGTTATTCAATTAAAAGAGATGCAAATCAGACAATATTTTTAGGAAGGTCTCTCTGTGTTAATGTTAACAAGACGGAGATGGGGACTGGAGAGAAGGATGTGAACACGATGGGGTGTTTTCTATTTTGACCATTTTAAAAGATTACAATAAGCAAAACTGGCTGGAGTCCACTGACTCGAAAATTGTGTACCCTCCAAATCTCTTGTCCTACATGTGGTCAGGCAGGAGATGAATGCAAAGTATTTTGAAATGACACTTGTGTCTTCTTCTCTATTTTTACTACATATTTTTCTTAACTCTACCCACCATCATCTACTGTACATTTTATGAGGAGCAAGAGGTAGTTTGTAATATTTAAATTTAGTGAGTGACTAGTTGAAGTTTTAGTATGATAATTGCACATGATATTTAATACCCAAAAATTTTATATCAGGACAAGAAAAATTCTCAAGAGATGAATGATGACATCATGTAACTACAATGACATTGCCCATTTGTCCAGGTACGTCAAGTTTTGGAGTGTACTCCTCCCAAATATTTCTCTCTCTTCTTTATTATTATAATCCTGCAATCACCAAACAAAAAACTAAACATTCATCGAGTTGACACTCTGTGTCTTAAACATCTTAATAGAAAAATATTTTCTCCTTTGCATTCATAAATTAAATATTACAAAATTTTGTTTTGCATAATTTATTCTAAACTCTACATGTCTAACATGGCTACCAGAAATTAAGGCTACTTTTTTACAAATCTTACGAGCTCCTTGTCTTCTCCTATCTTTTGATGAATCTGCAGAGACGTAGACATGCAATAGTAAATAATTTTTTTTTTTATTTGGATAGATATCATAACCAAAAATTCCATGTTCTACATTTTCTAATGAATGGCATATTTACGATTGAGTTTCTTTTACCAAGAATACAAGAGGGGCAGTTTATTAGAAAACTTTTGGTTACTTTTTCCAAACAATAAACCAAAAACTCTTTCACTGGGTTACTATTCCTCTCTGTGTCTCTCTCTCTCTAGAGTGGAGTATCCATATAGATGAAATGATAGTCCTGGACAAGAGGTGTACATGTGTTTTCCTCCAAAAAGGGACGAGGCAGGATACCTACCCCCCTCCTTCTCTCTCTCTCTCTCTCTCTCTCTTATACCCTACAGTTGTAGTCTCTTGGGATATTTTTTGTGTGAGACTGGCTATATGGTTTTTAACAGGGGGAAGAAAAGACCAAAAGCTACCTCTCTCTCTCTCTCTGTTCTATACACATCTGTCTCAGCTTGAGCTTTGATGTCAGTTGACTTTCAGAAGTGGCTGGAGTAACACTGCGTGTGCTATCTCTGGCATTTTTTGTATTTTGTAGAGTGTAACAATTTTATTTAACTTTTTTTTTCTCCTCTACTCCAAACAAGACATTTTATTTTCAAATTTATCTTTGATCACTACACACTCGACTTGGACTCTTTTTCATTGAATTCCTTTCCAGTTTCCTATTACAAAAAAAAGACTCAAGAATTTTTGCTTTGACTGGAATAGGACTGGACTGGCAATAGGAAGACAAGAAAAAAGTTTATTTTATTTGAGAGGCCGTGTCAATGGACAGACTTGTGTGTGTGTGTGTTTGTGAAGAAGAAGAACGGAAATCATGTTGTCAATAAAAGTTTTGTTAATAGAACCCAACCTAAAGTATTTGTAATCGGAGACGGAGACGGAGAACAATAAAATACAAGTGGAGAGAGTCTCTTTGACACAAAGTGCAAAAGAGAGACAAGTGTGTGAGAAAAAAAGGGGAAAAAGTATGTGAAATATATTTTTAAATTGAACAATCCAAAAGAAAACCCTTTGAGAGGACTCAGGACTCTGTCTGGAGTTGACATGACAAAGTGGTGACAGAATATTTTTTTTCTCTCTCTCTCTCTCTCTTTCTTGGAAGAATAAGAGGAAAAAATGTCAATTTTGACATTTTGGTTTCTTTTCCTTTTGGAAATAATTTCACAAGTCAACTCCTCAACATCCCCATCATTTACATATCATGGAAATGGAGTCACTAGTACTATTATCAATAGTACAAGAGATCGCCAGGGTTGTTTTTGGACCAAGGGACCGGGACCGGGATCATCGTGGGGATTGACCAATAAAAGTGATGAATTATTGGAATGTCATGTCCGGACTCTGAATGCTGACCTTTTAAATTTAAATTCAACCACAATTAAATCAAGACAAGATTTTGACAAGACAACGTCTCTCTCAGTGAAATGTAACGACAGACTATTTTTTGATAGTTATCTTCATCCCAATCAAACCCTCTTGTTCAATTTAATCAATTTGAAGCAAGTTGAGATTGAGTCATGTAAAATAAGGAAAATCCCGGGGAATGTTTGGACTAATTTAAGTTACTTGAAAAGTTTAACTATTCGTACTAAAAATCGAGAGTGGAGTACAAGTGTCAGTTTGGAAGTTGAAAATGAAGCTTTTGAAGGATTGTCACAGTTGTCTCATCTGGATTTGTCTTGTAATAATATTTATAGTTTGCCAGAGAGAACTTTTTGTCCACTGAGAAATTTGGCAAGATTGAATGTGAGTCATAATTGTTTGACTGAGTTGGAAGAATTTAATTGGAGTGAGAGGGAGAATTATTGTATGTTGGGAGTTGAACATGTTGATGTGTCTTTTAATTGTTTGAGGAGAATTGGCAAAATTTTTAAGTGGAAGAAAATTTCTCAAATTTTTCTTCAAAATAATTTTATTGGTGAGTCAATTACATTCATATCATTTTTAATTATATTGAAAATCTTTGTAGTTCTGTTTAGTTTTTTGTAGTTAAAACTTGTTTTTAATAGAGGTAGTTAATTTTATTTATTTATTATTATTTTACAGAGGAATTAGACGACATGGCATTCGCCGAGTTGGGTCAATTAAAAATGGCCAATTTATCATCAAATCGTCTTGTGGCACTTCCCCCAACAATTTTTAAATTTAATAATAATATCAGAGAAATTTATTTGGCCAATAATTCCATCTCAGCCCTTGCTCCAGCAGTTTTCTCTGGATTGGATCAACTTGTTTTACTTGACTTGTCACGAAATACTCTGACGAGTCAATGGATTCGAGACAAAATGTTTCATGGTCTCGTTCGTCTTGTCATTTTGAGACTTTCTTTTAATCAATTGAGTTATGTGGACCCGAATATTTTTAAAAATTTGATTAGTCTTCAAGCTCTCAACTTGGATAATAATCGTATTGAGACTATTAGTCCAGAAGCCTTTCTTTCTTTGTCTAATCTTCAAGCTCTTGATTTGTCCAATAATCGACTCACTTCTTTGGATTCACAACTTTTTGCTCATTTATTTTTATTGAGACAACTCTATTTGGATCACAATAAAATCCGACAAGTTCATCCCGACGCTCTCAAAAATTGCTCCAGCTTACAGGTAAATAATTTCTGTTAATTCATTAATTAATTTCTTTTGCAGGACTACAGACGCTGCTGACAATGTCAGCCATGACATAATTTAAAAAAATTAATTATAATGTAAAATTAATTTAATAGGATTTGGGACTAGCTGACAACTTACTGTTAGAAGTGCCTCTGGCCCTCCGTTCAGCAGTGCGGATGCAAACATTGGATATTGGAGAAAATCGTATAGCCTCCTTGACCAACGACTCATTCCTAGGTCTGGGTCAATTATTTGGTCTCCGCATTGTGGACAATAGACTAACAGAGTTGCCACGTGGTTTTTGTGACTCATTGAAAAAATTGAGAGTACTCAATTTAGCTCAAAATCGTTTGACAAAAATATCATCGGGTGCTTTCATGAATTGTCCAGAATTAAGAGCACTCCGCCTGGACACAAATTCATTGGAACAATTGCCAGCATCTTTAGTACCCCAATTACCATCCCTATTGTGGTTAAATGTGTCAGTGAATCGACTTGAATCAGTGGACTATCGTTCTCTCCCTCGGACAGTTGAGTGGTTAGATTTGAGTCACAATTCAATTGAAAATGTGGGTGGACTTGTGTCATTTGAAGGGAGTAATATTCAATTGAGAATATTGGATTTATCTTACAATAAATTAATTCATTTGGATCATCAAACTATACCTGGAACACTGGAGACTTTGAGGGTCAACTATAATAAAATTAAATCTGTTCAACCGGACACATTCATCCGGTCAAATAGTTTGAGGAGAGTTGAATTAGTGGGGAATTTATTGGAAAGTTTACCTTTGACCGCTCTACGATTCCCACCTGTACCAATTGGAAGACTTTTACCTGAATTTTATTTGGGGGGGAATCCATTTCGATGTGATTGTAATATGGAGTTGAATCGTGTGAATAGTTTTCAATTGTCTAGTTTGAGACAACATCCAAGAATTATGGATTTGGATAGTATTAGTTGTTCAAGTGTTTTCTCGAGGAATCAAACGACGATTAAATTGAGGGAGAGTCAACCTGATGAATTTTTGTGCTCGTACAAATCTCATTGTTTTGCTCTTTGTCATTGTTGTGACTTTGAATTTTGTGATTGTGCCATGGCCTGTCCTTCCAATTGTACTTGTTATCATGATGTGGTAAGTTTTTAATTAATTAACTCATTAATTCATTTTAATTTATTTCATGGGCATTTTTTGAGGATTTTTCACGGGACGTTTTTTAAAAATAGTTTACGGTATTGAGAATATTTTTATTTATTTTGAATAGGCCTGGTCAAGAAATGTTGTTGACTGTTCCAATGGAAATCATCAAGACATTCCAGCAAGAATCCCAATGGACGTGACTGAATTGTATTTGGACGGAAACGAAATTCAATCTTTGTCAAGTCACATTTTTATTGGGAAAAAGCATGCCAAAATTCTATTCCTCAACAACAGTCACATTGAGTCTATTCGAAATAAAACTTTCAATGGATTAAAATCCCTCGAGGTTCTTCATCTTGGTAACAATCTCCTCACAGAATTACAAGGCTTTGAATTTAATAATTTGGATCAACTCAAAGAACTCCACTTGGAAAATAATTTACTCTCATTCATCTCACCGGATACTTTCAACTCATTGAAATCACTACAAATCATCAAATTAAATGGAAATCAATTAAATTTATTCAATGTGTGGGAACTAACTCTCGTCAATTTAAAAACATTGACCCTCTCTGATAATCCTTGGTCCTGTAATTGTGATTTTATCGTCTCATTCCGTTCTTGGATTTTCACCCACTCAAATCTCATCCCTGAGTTGACTCTAACAACATGTCGCCTAGTGGCGAATAAAACGGGAGCCACTGCCATTTCAACTATTTGTCATGGACCAAGTCAAAAACTTTTGGGTGGGGGTGGGGGTGGAGATACTGAAAATGGAGGAAATTTTGAAAGAATTTTGAGTGACAATTCAAATAGTAAAAGTGACGACGGAATTATAACCCACGAGTTTACCTCAGTGGATCAAGATGATGAAGACGGTGAAGATGATGGAGATTTAAAAAAGGGACCAGGAACTGAATTGAGAAGTAATCTAAATAAAAAAAGTGTTGAGCAAACAGACTCCTCAATATTTTGGACATTACTCCTAACATGTGGGGGCTTTGCCATTCTCCTCCTCCTCCTTGTGATTCTGTTTCGTCATGAAATCTACGAGCGTGTGAATGACAAAATGTCCATATTTTTTCTCTGTGCGTCATGTTGTTCCACTTCCGCCTGTTGTCACCATTCCAATGGACATGGACAAGGCTCAAAAAAATCCTCCGGTGTTATCAGCTTGACAAGTGGGGGTGGTAATGGACTCGGACATGGGGACATGAGTTTGTCCAGTGAGAATGAAAAGTTGTTTGACGCCTATTTTATTTATAGTAAAAAAGATGAAGAATTTTTACTGGAAAAATTGACACCACAATTGGAGCATGGATGCCCAAATTTTTTCCGTCTTTGTCTTCATCATCGTGACTTGTGCCTAAATCCACAAAATCCCTGGAATCATGATATGCTCCAGTCAGCCTCTGATTCCAGTAAAAGAGTTGTGCTCATCCTCTCTCAAAATTTTATACAGTCGCAGGGAGAAAGTCGGTGGAATATTGGGATGGGGGGGATGGATGGTCGTTCTTCTGTACAATTTATTCTATCTCGTCCAGATATTCAAAAGAAACTCATCATTATTCTTCTCCCTCCAGTCTCTCCAGTTACATTGAGTGAACACAATCTCACCAATTTATTCACCAGCCCTTCAAGTCATCCTTGTGTCTATCCTATGAATAATAAATTGACGAGTTTGGTCAAAAGTTCCACTTTAGAGTGGACTGATGGGAATTTTTGGAGTAAATTTAAACTCCTTTTACCAACTCCACTTCATTCATCAATATCAAGTCAACAAAATCATCCCATGTTAATCCCAGCTACTTACACTATTAGTCGACAACATGGTAATTATCATAGTCATAGTCATCATAGTAGTGGTCGTCATAAATTTGATGAGGAGAGACAATTAAATTTTAATTCTACTAATCCACTTATACCACCTTCGTATGATCAATCTGCCTCTACTTTACCTTCCCTTCCCTTGGCTTTTCTTAATTATGCTAATACTCATGCCAATAAAGAACGACCTCAATTACAACAACAACCACAACTTTGGCAAACGGGGCTGGAAGAAAATACTTTGAATATTATGCCGGGTATTAGAATGGGGGAACCATTGCCAAATTTTAATGAGAGTTTTCGACGTCATCAACAACAAGCTCATTTAAATCATCATAATAAACAAAGTCAAGTGATGAGACAGTCAAAAAAATCAAATCCGCTGCCCCTACCCCTGCCTAATGTCAATTTGAGACATGAACACAATTTAAATGGGAGACAACAACATCATTTACATGAACATCAAGACTCAAATTGTTCAAATAATTCGAGGAGACCCCTTAATTCATCACCAGGGTACTCGTCAAGTGTTGAGACGAATATTAGTAGTTCTAATGAAGAATTAGATCATGTGTACTCCACTCTTGATTCACCCCTTCAGTCCCCTAGTCCTTTAAGGCATGGTCATGGTCATAATCATAGTAAGACTTTAGACCAAACTAAAAATAATCATGACTGCTCCAAATTGAATCCTTATAGTCCTACCAATATCAATAATAAT